>JAZAVI010001992.1:0-29417 GCA_036326025.1 Chrosomus eos | reverse complement strand
TTGATTTGCTTTTAGTTGCTTTTAGTGTACTGTGGAGTGGGTAAAACTGTTTTAACCATCGCCATCACTCTTCGTTACTGCGCGAACTTCAAGCGTGTGCATGTGATTGTAATGTGCGCGAGGGGTGGCGTGTACCCGATCTGTGATTGACAGTCAGATCTCACACCCCCCTGCGCTGATTGGACCCGATGAACCGGGAGCTGTGGATTTTTGAAAAACAAATAGCACGCTCCAGGTGGAGTTAGAAGCTGTGGTTTTTTTCTAAAACCACTTTGTTCATGTTGTTATGTCGGATTATAGTGTCGATATCACTGAATATGATAAAAAAAACTTTTGCCGACGGCAGCTTTAAGAAAATGGATTTGAGAGTGACCCAAAACTCTTTGAAGAAAACATTAAAGATGTTGATAAGTTGATCTGCGTAAGTTGTGACAAAAAATAATTATGTATATATGTATTTATGTGTGTGTGTGTGTATATATATATATATATATAGATAATATATATATATTATATATATATAATATATATATATATATATATATATATATAACACATCTATCTTTCTATATCATTATTAGGGGCCAAGCACCGAAGGTGCGGAGGCACCTATTGTATCTGTTCCGGTTCCTATTATTATTATTCTTCTTCCGACTGGGCGTCTATGGCAGCCCATAGAAACGATTGCGGGGAAGTTTTTTTGGTTTGACATTCTGATAGAGGACAGTCCCAACATTAAATACAGCAATTTTGGTGTTTCTAAGTCATTCCCTCTAGCGCCACCACCTGTCCAAAGTTTCACTTTTATTTTGCTAATAACTTTTGAACCATAAGGCCTATCATCAAAATTCTTTTTTCCCCTTGTTCCTGAGCTCAATTGTTCCGAAACTCGGTATGGGTCATCAGTACGATGCCTTGAAGGAGCCTGAGAAGTTTCGAAACAGCGCCACCTAGTGGTAACATTTATTTTTCAAATGCTTATAACTCTGGGTGTGGACGTATTTTCACGGGAGTCATCTCTTTGAGTTCCTGAATCCATGCCGAGTCCACAGATACCGAATATGCTTAGGTTTTGTCTTACGTTTGTGTAGCGTTGTTATTTAGCGCTTAAAAAACATTTGCCAATATCTTCGAAACCACTAGTCCGATCGAGACGAAACCACCGTCAGAAGTTTGGAAACATAGGTCGATAGCTAAATGCCAATGCCCAAATGCGAAAATATTGATAGTAAAGGGTAGTAAAATCCAATCAAAGTCACGTGTCATCTCATTTTTTACGTATTTTTTCACATAAATGTCTATAACTCCAAAGCGAATTGAGAAATTTTCACCAAAATTGACACACAGATGTATGGGCTCACTCTAAGGATAGATACAAAAAATGGTGGGACTGAGCCTCTTGGTGGCGCTATAATAGAACAAAACATGAAATTCCCATTGTCTTCAATAGTTTTGTGATGTAAAATGCTATACTTAACAAATGCATTGCTGTACCATTATGAAACTCAGAATTTGCCACCAGCACCATCCCCCCTGAAGGTACTCAAAAGATTTTGAGATAGCGCCACCTGTTGGTCAAAAGTTATAATTCAATTTCTAAAAATGCTAATAACTTTTGAATAAATATGCCTATTGTAATGACACTGGACTGATTAGATTCCTTGGGTCATGCCGAGAACATAGATACCAGATTTGACGTATTTGGACGAACTTCCTGTCCGCCATCTTTATTTACTTTCAAAACCTTTTTCGAACACCTCCTAGACCATTCGTCCGATTTTCTCCAAATTTGAATCGTATCATCTCCAGACCGTGCTGACTAAAAGTTATGGATTTCGTGACGATAGACGAAACCATTTTTGTATACCGCAGCAGCAAAGTTGAGGCATTCTGCCAAAATGACTATTAAGTCTTTATCTCTGCAATGCCTTGACATTTTGACACCAAACTTTGTATGTGTCATTGTCACCTCACTCTGACCACATCATATCGATTTCGTAACTGCGCCACCTATTAGACAAAACCATTTTCGTATACCGCAGCAGCAAAGTTGAGGCATTCTGCCAAAATGACTATTAAGTCTTTATCTCTGCAGTGCCTTGACATTTTGACACCAAACTTTGTATGTGGCATTGTCACCTCACTCTGACCACATCATATCGATTTCGTAACTGCGCCACCTATTTGTCAAAAGTGATAAACCATTAAATCATCTTAAAAGTTACTGTATATATGATTTTTTAACCATTTATCTAAAGTTCTCTTAAAATGTCTTTAATTGCTCCTTGCTGCAGTTGGTCTGCCACTCCCACCCATGATGGCATCTGTTGCCGCTTCTTGCGCTTGGCCCCGGTAATGGCTGCTTGCAGCTATATTTTCAATTGTTTTCACATTTAGGTAAAGCAACTGTCCAGAGTTGGTGGATCTTCTGTCAGAGACTGCGTGCACAAAGTTATGAACAGGTATGTATTTCCCTTGAATTGTGTATTTCTGCATAATATTTCAGGAAAATATATATTGATTACCCACCATAATTAACCCAGCCATTTATATTACTTTAATTTAATCTGTCACACATCACTTGTTCTGAAGTTCTAATAAGTCCGTACTGGCTCAGACAGTCAGCCAGACTGAAAACAAGGAATCAAAACATGATTTTAGCCATGAAATACATTCAATACTTGTCACCAAAGCACCTGTTACATGATAGATGAGTAGTTGTGAAAGTGTATGTTTTAACATTGCATGCAATTGCTACGCTGCACTTCACTGTTAATTGTGATTTATTAACCTTATTTTGTTGTTTTTCTAAGGTGAAGTAATCCTAAATTTCTTTCACAGAATGATGTCAAATGCTTTAATAGTGAAGTTTAATATGTAATTTGGGGCATATGGCAATCTAAAAAACTCTTGTTCCTTGTAGATTGATGTAATTTTTATTGGTACCCTTTATCTATTCAGGGGACATCGCAGCCCACCTGGCTTTATCAGAACGGTCCTGTTCACTTTCACAGTTACACACCTAGTTACGGTTCTTTCTCTCAAGGGGACCACAGTGGTATTGAAGAGGCAGGGGACAAATTCTGTCCCCCCGCCCCCCAACTAACATCTAACACCAATTTAAAGTAGAACATCTTTTATTCAATAAAATAAAATGTAATGCATGTTGATTACCTTTTTCTAATGTTTCATTCATCTTGTTCCATGTTTTTTTTATTTTGCTTAAGACCATAAAAATATTTTGAAAATAAGTGCATGTCATTTACCTTACATTTTTCATTTTGCTTTTTTAAGGCCCTTTGTCTCAGTCATACATTAGTCACACATTTCTCATTGTCCAGTCATATTTTCTAAGATTCTATGCTTTAAAGGTTAATGCAAACATATAGAACTGTGGTGGTATTGGACCCCACATTGGGTTATCCACCATAACTGTAAGGGGTATACAGTTAAAGACCCAGAACCAGATATGAAGAATGAAGACCCGGAGTCAGAATTATTAAAAAAATTAAAGAAAAGATTTACTGAAGATAGTTTTCAGTTTCATCAGCAGAAGTCAGCTTCAATACTCACACAGGAGTTCATAGGCCGCCTCCTTACAGTTACAAAGATCACAGCAGTTATACCATTTTCAAGTCTAAGCTACGTCATTGCTTACAGGTTGAATGATTCTCATTGGCTAAGAAATAGATAAACACAGTAATTTTCCACACATATACAGATAGACGGAAGCGTATCTCCATCGATTATGCAGTTGACACATTCGGACCCACGTCATGACCTTCCAGGTCGCAGATTTGGGTTTGATGAGCGCCAGCATGTCTCGAACAACAATTCACTCAATCTCCAATAATGCCAGTGGTTCTGTAACCAAAAAGACTAACACACACACCGACACACAGCTTTTCCAAGGTTGGATTTGGCCAGGCTCAAACTATAAACATGAGAGTCCTCTCAAAACATCAAGATAATGCGTTCTTTCTCTCAACTTTAGTCTAACTGGAAAGTAAGGCTTTAACAAAGAAATGGTCCCTTAAACTATTGGCTTCAATGACCCCTATATGTTTTAACACGTTGAAGACCTTTCTCAAACACAAAACAAGTCCCTATTTCAGTTCTGGAAGCCGAGATAAATAAGCAAGCACTGTTACTGCATTCAGATATCAAATACATACATTAAAGAATACATGAAAAGAAAATTTCAGTAATTATTAGGGGTGTAACAATACGCGTATTCGTATCGAACCGTTCGGTACGAGGCTTTCGGTTCGGTTTTCGGTACGCATTTTCAAACCGAAAGGTTCGTTGGACCATTTTTCCTGACGACCAAAATTTCGTTATTTTAAATGTAGGCGCGTTGCGTGTGGCAAGCGCACTCGAGATGCTGGTGCGACCACAACATTGCCCAACATCAAATGGCAAATGTAATGCAAGCAGAACGAAACTGAGCTACTCGTTATTATGTGGTTGACGTACTGTTTATCAGTTTGGACCAATGCAGCGCGAGCCGATCTCTGTTACTACACAGCGCTGAGACATCCAGTAAAGAAAGCATTTGAATTCGCTATTGAACTTGAAGTAATAACATCGCTGCGAGATCTAGTGAGAAACATTCACATTTCTCTGTTATTAACGGATCAAACCGCCCTGACATGGAAACCAGGAAGAAACATTGTGCCATGAATAAACTATTCAGTGTCCACAGATCAGCACATTCACCATGGATTTACTGTAGTAACATAACTGTAACCATGGAGGTTCAACAGGAATAGTAGGCTATAATGCTTTCAAGTAACATTACGTCGGTTTTATTTTGACATTATGAATACAATTGCTGCCCTTAAATGTTCTGAACTAAAATAAACCTTTGTTTATAACTAGCCTACCACAATATAACATTTCATTTTGTTTTGTTTTATATGCTCCTAAGAAAAGTCAAGTATAGCTCCATCATTGCTCAAAGTAAAAAAAATATATCATACTTTATGATGTTAGTTTTAATAAATAAAAAAATAAAAAAAAATCAAGGAAATTTCTCTGGCATTTTTCTTTTTTTCTGCATTGAAAACGTACCGTACCGAACCGAACCGTGGCACAAGTGTATCGTATCGAACCGAACCGTGAATTTTGTGAACCGTTACACCCCTAGTAATTATACTGGTAACTTCTATAACAAAGTAAAATCTCACAAGCCTAGAGAAATTATTCAACTCATGTAATATTTAGAAAGAAAAATATTGAGTAATACCTTGATTATAATTACTCATCATTACATATACATTGAAGCAGCAGTGGATTCCAATCCACCCCCTTCAGAACATATTCAATTTCTTCCACACCAGAATCATTAGAGAGAAAAAAGATTACTTTAGTCTGCTTACACGTAAAAATAGAAACCGAAGGCGTTACAGTCAGCGTTTTATAGTTTTAATTGTTAACTCTATGTATATATACCTTGAGTGATTGTCATAAAAAAAACATTTGTAAAATAAACTGTGTTACAAAGTTTTTACATGAGTTACAAGCTTATAAGGCAAAGGGCATTTTTTCATATACAGAAACTACTACACAGGTTGAGTAAAAGGTGAACTGTCGCTTTAAATTCAGGGGTGTTCATACCTGCTACTGGAGAACTACTGTCCCACAGAGTTTAGCTCCAACCCCAAACCTCAACCAGTAAACCACCAAATTGAGGCGTTTAGGGTTTCTTTATAAAAAAAAATAAAAAAAACAGGCAGGTGTGCTTGATTGGGGTTGGAACTGTAGTCTGCAGGACAGTGGCACTCCAGGAGCAGGGCTGAAAACTACTGCTTTAATTTAAAGGAAAAGTTGGCTGATTTCCAACCAGCTTTGTATTGTTAGAATGTAAATGAACAATGTTTATTTTTTCTCCATTTCAGCTGTACTGAGACCAAGATGCCCTGTACCGTAGACATCCCCATCTGACTTCAAGATGAGTGAAACCAAAGTCTTTATTTGCCAGCAAAACCCTGTCAGATGACACAATGATGAGTTTTGCTGACAAATAAAGACTTAGGTTTCACTCATCTTGAAGTCAGGTGGGGATGTCTCAGGTACGGGGCCTTTTGGTCGATGGTCTCAAACATTTGCTCTCTGTGTGGATAGTGTAGAGTGATTCCACGCAAAAAGAGAAGGGACAGTTCCCTTTTTAAGTTTTCTTAGTGTCCTAGTAGTCAAAACAAAATCATCTCGTTGAAAATGTACACTACACACTCTAGTGTTTTTTGTAGGACTGAAGTTGTCCCTGCGAATGCTGGCTAACCACTGAGCCCGAACTTCTGAGTCAATCGGGAACGCATGAAAGCTGATCACGGCGTTATAACGAGATGAATTAGCACATTGGGGTACACAGCAATGAAGCGATGTTCTTTTCTCCTGTCGCTGATAGATTAGTTTGTTCTTTTTTACTTTAAACCCGTTCATATTCACTCTCTTCTCCTCTTCCCTCACAGTGTTATTACGATCAGAAGCAAGCATGCACACACTTGCTTCCGGGAAGTTTACGCAAGCCATCTTGTTCACCGAGCCTATAAACGTCATCTTTGTTTGTTCTTCAGTATATTCTTGTTTCACTCTGAATGTTTCATCAATCTTCATGTCTTCACTTTCTTCTTTAATAAGCGCCATCTTTTTTTGTTCCTCTGTATCTTCTTGTTTCACTCTGAATGTTTCATCAATCTTTATGTCTTCACTCTCTTCTTTAATAAGCGCCATCTTTGTTTGTTCCTCAGTATCTTGTTTCACTCTGAATGTTTCTTTAATCTTCATTTCTTCACTCTCCTCTTTTATATATGCCATCTTTATAATAGTGTGTCATGTGGATCTCAGATGTTTCACCAGGAATTTTTCTGTGTGTTTGGATAATAAGATGAGAATAATTAACAGAAAGAAAAAGAAATCCAAACTAAATCTCTATGGGTATCTGAATCAGCTCTAGTTCAGTAGTTAAGTTCACTGGTAAGAGTCAGTCAGAATGAGAGTTTTAAGTGGCCTTAAAGGGTACCTATTATGGATTTTTGAAAATTGCCCTTCATGTAGTGTGTAACATAGATCTAAGTGAACGAAAACATCCTGCAAAGTTTTAAACATGAAAGTTCACCGTATACAAAGTTATTGTCTCTCAAAAGTAAGAGTCGACTCTGAGTCGCTGATATGAATCGTTCGACGAATGATGCTTTTCCTTTGTCTAGATGACGTCAACTTGACAAGTTATTTGAATAAGATTATTGCGTTCGGAGACGCCAGGGAAAACTAACATCATGCCGACGAGACGCTGTGTTTTGAAGTGCGACGCAAAAGCAAACTTTTTTCATCTGCCCAGTGGGGAGCATTTGAAGACTAAGTGGCTACAGTTCATATATACAACTATACCACAGAAGTATAGCCGAACCTTGTTCTGTGTTCGCGTCATTTTGAAGATGATTGCTTCAGAAACCTAAATGCTATAAAGTATGGATTTGCGAGCCGGCTGATACTGAAGGAAGGTTCAGTACCGAGTTTATTTGGATCAGCTTCCTTCTCCGAATCACAACCCGTAAGTATTATTAATTGTTACTTTTATGTTTTATGTATCATGCTCAATAATTAGTTTGTGTGTTGTGTACGCACAGCGCAGCTTCTAGGTCTTCAATGTCAATTGTATTGAAATATGTGAAGTGCAGGGCTCTCAAGTGTCACGCATTGAGCGTCTTTTGTCGGTCTTTTGTCACGCTCTCCCGCCACACATTGTATTTCTCACGCTGAAAAACTATTTGTAATATATTTAATATGCCGCAGCACCCAAAACTCTGGCCGCGCCGCTCTCACTGTGGAACCGGCAGGAATCAAGCGCGTCTCCTCTGGTGTTGTTCGTCTGGTGTTGTTAGCCAATCAGAAAATAGCACAATTGTATCTGGGTAAGATTTAACGCAACAACCAATGACACCCCGTCGGCTCGGTGTCACTCCTTTGGGCTATGGTAGCTAACATATCACCGCAGATTAGCGGTTTGGGAAAATGCCTCGCTAAAAATGACTCTGTTGCGCTTAAAGAAGATTAAAGAAAATAGTCCAACGCCGTGGTACAACGAGCACACCCGGGCCCTTAAGAGAGCAGCCAGAAAAATGGAGCGCAACTGGAAGAAAACAAAACTAGAGGTATTTCGGATTTCATGGAAGGAGAGCTCGATTGCTTACAGAGAGGCCTTAAAAGATGCTAGATCTGCTTATTTTTCAACCCTATTCAGTCCCTCCAGGATTTCGCGATGTTGCGATCGCAACTATTAACGCAACTTCAACAAATCCACGTGAATTCAGTGCGCCTTGCAATTTTGAAAAATCACCGCAACTTTTCTGCAACTTTGACCAAGCATCGCGCCGCGGTCTCCTGCAAAGCGTCGTCATACGTCAGCAAACTCGCTTGTTTTGGTCAGACGCAGCAGGTGTGGGCTGCCAACGTCTCACATGGCTACCTACAAAAATAACAGCCAGTGTTGCCAACTTTGCAGACCGCTTTAGTGACATAAAAAAAGCGACTAGAGATCAATCTAGCGAGTTTTTGGACAAACTCAGTAACCAAATGTTGCCAGCACAATCCTGTGAGCGCGAGGTTTGCTTTCTCCCTGTCGTCACATCTCTCTCTGTGTCCCTGTTCAGTGAACGGCTGAGAGGAGCAGCACGGCCGCTGACAGACGTGAATGAGCAGTGTTGTTTCCACGGACTTATCACTTATCTGCTTCTCTTTTGTTTTATATTTAAAGAATTGAGTTTGACCATTTTATTTTCCTTTCTTTTCTTGTGTTTATCACTTGTAATAGCCTACTCACTATCACAGTGCATTAGTTCACCCAGTTCCCGAACACTCTCATTCAGATAATTTTACACATAAAAATAGCTACTCGTTCGATTGTCTGACAAAAAAATTAAGGAAATGAGAACAGCTTTATTGGATATTCGGCTATATTATATTATATTAAAATACATTATTAAACTTGATTTTTCCACCATTTAACTTTTGTGGCTATTCCTAAGAAAACTGTATTTTGCACTTTATTAGTATTGGCATCTTTCAACATAAATGCTGCTTTGTGATGTTGTTTGTGTTTGTGAGGTTCTGCACATTTACATTTTTGCAGGTGCAGATCTTGTTTTTAAAAAAAAGCTTAGTTTGTTAGATTTTGCTGTGTCAAAATCGTTTGTTTTGCCTTTTTATAAGGTTACTAAAGGTTAGTTAGTGGGTTTGTTCTCATTAACGTGTGTTACAAAGTGAGCACGTTTGTATCTGAAGTAATTTCTGGACTACAATAGAGCAGATGGTGAACAGTGTTTTCTGTGGGACATAATACGTCCCTTTAGGGTGGACTTTGGGCTTTTTTCACTTAGTAAACCTATAACATGCACAAACACACTAAAGGAAAGGGAAAAAGCCAAAAAACATAATATGAGCACTTTAAGTAAAAATCTATCTACATTTGGCATTTTAACCTTAAAAACAAATGCAGAAGAACATCGCAACTTTCATCGCAACTTTTTAGAAAAGAGGCCGCAACATCAGGCATTTTAGGCCGCAACAATCACAAAAAAGGCCCGCGAAATCCTGGAGGGACTGCCTATTAGAAGAAAATAAACATAATCCTAGGTATTTATTTGAACAAGTGACTAAACTAACGAAAAAGAAAGCTTCAAGCCCAGAAGTTTCCAAGAAACACAGCAGTAATGACTTTATAAAATTCTTCACTTATAAGATCGATAATATCAGGGACAAAATTATAACTATGCAACTGTCTACTACAGTATCGCATCAGGGAGTGCAGTGTAGTCTCCGTGATGAACATTTTGATTGATTTGTTGCTATAGGAGAGGAAGAATTTTGCAAACTTGTTAATTCATCTAAATCAACAACTTGTATGTTAGACCCTATACCGACTAAGCTACTGAAAGAAATGCTTCCAGAGGTCATAGATCCTCTTCTAAATATCATTAATTCATCTTTGTCTCTAGGATACGTACCAAAAACCTTTAAGTTGGCTATGATTAAACCACTTGTTAAAAAAACGCAACTTGATCATACAGAATTAGTAAATTACAGGCCAATCTCAAATCTGCCTTTTCTGTCAAAGATACTAGAAAAAGCAGTATCCTCACAACTGTGTTCCTTTTTAGAAAGAAATAATATCTGCGAGGATTTTCAGTCTGGATTTAGACCGTACCATAGTACTGAGACTGCTCTCATTAAAGTCCCTGTAAAGGCAATTTAAAAAAAAATTCTAAACACATTATAAATGTTAGAAATGTATCACTAAAACATATTACAAAGACTGTGAACTGTGAAGTACTGAATTGTGGAGTTAGACCGTTAAACAGTTTTTCACCGTTGCTATTTTCCGGATTTTCTGGGCGGGGCTAAAAGGGGCTCGATGACGCACTGGAGCCCCTGAGCTCCTGGACACGCCCCTACTTGATGACGCACTGGAGCCCCTCGAGCTGCTGGACTATTATTAGTAACAGCCTACAGATTGCTAGCTAGCTATGCCTTCGTCACAGAAATGCGTAGTACCTGGATTACCGGATCACGTACAAAACAGATCGGTGTCCTTATTTAAATTTCCGAAAAACGATTACATCAAGAAGTAGTGGATTAATTTTGTGAAGAGCCACCTTGATGGAGAGAGCTGAGGATCACCGCCAAAACCCGCCTCTGTAAGTGATCATTTTACACGGGATAGTTTTATAAACTTTCGTCGGAGACAACTGGGAATCACTGATAATCCGCTGTTACTGGTGGTGAATGGGGCCGAACCGACTCCCGCCTCGGCATTGATCCTCCCGTCGCGCCGACAACTGGTGCCATCATCAGCAGTGCGTGCCCAAAGTGCGAGAGCAGAGCCCCCACCGTTTGAGAGCAGAGATTACTGCTCATTTTTTCAAGATTTTGATAGCTTATTTTATGTACTTGCTGGCTTTTTTTATCATTCAAATTTGGCTGGGTGACTAATAACACATTTTTCTGTGGTGTGACAAACTCAGAACACATACTTAATTTTGACTTTACAGGGACTTTAAAGTCACAAATGATTTGCTCTTATCATCCGATCGTGGTTGTATCTCTCTATTAGTGTTACTTGATCTTAGTGCTGCATTTGATACTATCGACCACAACATTCTTTTAAATAGACTAGAAAACTATGTTGGCATTAGTGCAATTGGACTACTATGGTTTAAATCATACTTATCTGACCGTTTTCAGTTTGTAGCAGTAAATGAAGAGATGTCTTATCGATCACAAGTTCAGCCATGTACCACAAGGCTCAGTGCTAGGACCGCTGCTCTTCACTCTGTACATGCTACCATTAGGAGATATAATTAGGAAACATGGAATTAGCTTTCACTGTTATGCTGATGATACTCAGCTGTATATTTCTTCAAAACCTAACGAAACTTACCAATTCACAAAATTAACGGAATGCACTGCTGATATAAAAAATTGGATGACCAGTAATTTCCTATTACTAAATTCCGAAAAAAACAAAGATTCTAATCATTGGACAAAAAACTTCCTCACCTAATAACCTAGAATACTGTCTAACACTTGATGGCTGCTCTGTTAAGTCTTCGTCGTCAGTTAGGAACCTGGGTGTGCTCTTTGATACCAATCTTTCATTTGAAAGTCACGTGTCTAGTATCTGTAAAACCGCATTTTTCCATCTTAAAAATATCTAAATTACGTCATATGCTCTCACTGACAAATGCGGAACAATTAGTTAATGCGTTCATGACCTCAAGACTAGATTATTGTAATGATCTATTGGGTGGTTGCCCTGCACGCTTAATAAACAAACTACAGCTAGTTCAAAACGCAGCAGCTAGAGTTCTTACCAGAACCTGGAAGTACGACCATATTAGCCCGGTTCTGTCAACACTGCATTGGCTGCCTATTAAACATCGTATAAATTTTAAAGTATTGCTGATTACTTACAAAGCACAAAATGGTAATACATTATAGTCCTTCACGTCTACTGCGATCTCAAAATTCTGGCCAGTTGATAATACCTAGAATATCTACATCGACTGCTGGCGGTAGATCCTTTTCATATTTAGCACCAAAACTTTGGAACAATCTTCCTAACACGGTCCGGGAAGCAGATACAGTCTGTCAGTTTAAATCTAGACTAAAAACACATCTCTTTGGTTTAGCATACACATAACACATTATAGATTTCTATAATTCAATGTTAGGCTGCATAGATAAGATCAGGCGGAACCGGGAACACTTCCCATAATTCCTGATGTACTTTGTACATCATAAGAAGGATGGCGTCTACGCTAATATTAGTCTCTCTGTTTATCCCGAGGTTTACCGCAAACCGCCGGATCCAGGCCATATCCAGATCTGATCAAGGACCATCACATGGACACGACAACACGCATTATCAGCGCTGTGAAGGCCCATGGACACCTCACCACACTCATCTCCTCACCGGCCGGATGACCCAACCTCCAACCAGATGAACTGGATAAATATTGTGAAAGTTCTGATCCCATCTGACTCCTGACATTATGCTGCCTAACTCATAATCATACACTGTTCGTTCGTTGGCCAAAGGAGGACTGGCCCCCCGACTGAGCCTGGGTTCTCCCAAGGTTTTTTTTCTTCATTCTGTCACTGATGGAGTTTTGGTTCCTTGCCACTGTTGCCTTTTTCGCCGCTCTTCGCCTTTGTCACCATTGGCTTTTGGCTTGCTTAGTTGGGGACATTTAACATTTAATTTTGAATTTAACAATACTATTACAACATTGCCTTCCTGTTATCTCTGTAAAGCTGCTTTAAAACAATTTGTATTGTAAAAAGCGCTATATAAATAAAGGTGACTTGACTTGACTTGAACGATTTATATGGGAGTCGGTGAGCAAATCAGATTTGATTTTATTTGGATTTTTCCTGGTAAATTTACAATAAAAATAACCACAAAAAAAGGAGTAGGCTGAAGCCAAGGCTTATATTTGCCTACCCTATTTAACCATACCTGAAGAATCAGCATTATAAATTATAAAAAACAGTATACATAACTATACAATACTGCACATACACATTTTTTTACATGATATTAACAAAATTTACATACTAACTGAATAATCATTAACAATTTTCTTTTTTAATTTTGTTAAAGCTAAACAGAGAAGTACTTAATTTCAAATCATCTTTTAGTAAATTCCATAATTTCACACCCATAACTGATACACATCTAGATCTTACATTCGTTCTTTCTTTTCCACATTCAAACATAAACAGGCCTCTTAAATTATATCTACCCTCTCTTAACTTTAATAATTTCTGAATACCAGATGGAAGACTTTTATTAAGTGCTTTATACATTATTTCCCATATTTCATATATAATATCTGGAAATTTTAAGATATTACTTTGAATAAAGAGTTTGTTAGTTGGTTCGCGATATCCTACTTTATTAATAATTCTAATAGCTCTTTTTTGTAACTTAATTAATACAGCTATATTTGTTTTATTTGCATTTCCCCATATTTCTGAACAATATGAAAAATAAGGCATTACTAAGGAGGAATATATAATACTCAAACCCATTTTATTTATTAGATCTTTTGTTTTTTACAATATTCCCACTGATTTTGCTACCTTACTTCTAATGTATTCAATATGTGGTTTCCAACTAAGTTTATTATCTAAGATCACACCTAAAAATTTTGTTTCATAGACTCTTTCAATTTCAACTCCATTTAAATGTAACTTAGCATCACTATGAGTCCTATTACCAGAAAATATCATGAATTTGGTTTTATTTTCATTTAAAGATAACTTATTATAGTCAAACCACTCCTTTAACACAATTAATTCTTTTTCTACCAGTTGCAATAATTCATCCATATTTTTTTCCAGAGCAAATAATATTTGTGTCATCAGCGAACATTATAAATTTCAACACTGAAGAAACTGAAAAGATGTCATTTAAATAAAGAATAAATAATTTTGGTCCCAAAACTGAACCTTGAGGAAGGCCGCATGTTACTGTTTGTAAATCAGACTGTGTATTATTAATTTGTACATACTGAAATCTATTACTTAAATAACTATTTAACCACTGATCTGTGACTCCTCGCAAACCATATTGTTCAAATTTTTTCAACAATAAAGCATGGTCAATAGTGTCAAATGCTTTACACAAATCAATAAACACACCGACAGTATTGAGTTTTTGGTCAACTGCAGCTGCAACATGTTCAACAAGCTCCATCACAGCTAAGGATGTAGAGCAGTTGTTCCTAAATCCATATTGGTGCTCACTTAGTACATCATATTTATTTAGAAAGGAGTCCAATCTGTTTATAAACAATTTTCCAAGTATTTTTGAAAACTGAGGTAACAGTGATATAGGTATATATTTGGTTAGTGTTTGCTTATCACCACCTTTATAAACTGGAAACACCTTTGCTATTTTCATTTTATCAGGAAAAGTTCCAGTTAAAAAAGATCTATTACAAATATAGGTGAAAGGTTTAATAATACAATGGATGACTTCTCTGAAAGGAGCCATATCAATATTATTGCAATCAGTAGACTTTTAAACTTACATCACTATCACATACTCCTCCAAGAAACATTGTGTTAATATTATCAAATGTAGGACTAATATATTCCTTATTAAACTTTGGTAGCTCATTAGCCAAATTTGGACCAATATTAACAAAATACTGGTTAAAGGCATCAACAATAGCCTCTTTATTTTCTAATGTTGTGTTATGTTTGAGGCACAATGGAAAAATCTGTCTTTATGATTTTTCATTACATTATTTATAATCCTCCAAGTACCCTTTATATCATGTCTGTATCTTTGCAATAGCTGGTCATAGTAATCCTTTTTTTGCTTTCTTAGTACTGATGTTGTTTATTTTTATACTGTTCCTCTTTTTCCTTGGTTGGACACTTTACAAACTCCATGTATAGCTTATTCTTTTTACATGACTTTTCTAAACTCTTTGTCATCCAAGGTGACAGCCTATTTTTTTGTTTTGGTTTACATTTTTTCAAAGGACAGTGATTATCATAAATTTGGGTAAATATTTCCAAAAATGCATTATATGAATCATTAACATCTTCAACATAAATCAGGTAAAAATAAATGCATATTTTAAGACAACAAAAGTGTTTTTTTGTCATTTCATGCTTGTAAAACTGTTGTTGGGGACTCCCAGAACAATATTAGGAACATTTTAAATGCCATAATAGGTACCCTTTAAACCTGATTAGCTATTAAGAAATTACATTATTAAAAGAAAGCAAATTGTAAATACATTTCATATTTAGTTACTTATAATTTAAATCTAATGGATTTGATTATTTAAACTTGTTTAAGTCCCTCTCATCACTACTTGCTATAGTGACCAAATTTGTGTTCATGATGAACGGTTTCATGATATTGGGAGCAAAATATGACGAACCTTTTGGATGCGCTTTACTGACAAACACCGATGATCATTAATGTTATTATGTACAGCATTTCATTCAATGATAGTTAAAGAATTGTCAGTAAATATAAGATTGTTTTTTTTTTCTTGAAAATACATCTAAAAAAAATGGGGTCATCATGAAATAAATAAATTGCAATGAAAATTTTATTTGTCCTAGATTTATAAGTCATCATTCATCTGTAAAATAACTCGGAGATCATTATCCACAAATATCAAACACAAAAAAGTCTATTATATGAATCTACAGTCATCATAAGATAAGTGCCCGAATCGAGATAGCGACGTCTTTAGTCCAGCCCCTAGTTACCTTTATCTGGATGACGTGCGTCGCTCACAAAAAGATGGCGGCAGCTGTAGGGAGGCATCAGTGTACCTCGCGGAACTCCTCTAGAAGACTCCCGCGGCGGTTTATGGACGGTTTTACCCGCGAGTGTTACGAGTGTTTATCGTCGGCGTTCTAATGGATCGTGCTCCGGATTACGAAAATGAAAGTATCCGTGTAGTTGTGGACTAGCTGATTGTCGTTGAGACGCTGCAGGGAAAACAATACGAGGGTTCGTTTCAAAACCTGAACTGGAGACAGATCGGGAGCCTCGGCTCTCACTTCGGATCCCGGAAGTCCCGGAAAATGTGGACCAGACTATTAAAAAAAAGGAGTCGTGCAGGCAATTTAGCCTGCACTGGGTGACTGTTTGACGTGACTTGTTGACTGTTTTTGATAGGGACATTTTTCTTTTTACATATTTTTCCCCTACTGACTGTTTGAACTATTTTTGCTGTGGATTACTGATTGTCTTTTGAACTGGACATGTTTTGTAGCTTGTTTTATGGCTGGACAATTATTGAACAGAATTTAGTTTTTTTTTTATCTTTCCTCTGTAACAAAAAAAAAGCCAATTTTGAAATGCTTGAAATTGTGCATCTGGTAAATATACATAACTTAATGCAATTATATATGTGTCCTGTCTTATTGAATGGTTTGTGTTCTATTTAAGAGTGATAATATGGGTATTATTATTACATATATTGTGTATTGATTATTACTGGTGTAAATCCTTATCTCATTAAGTGACGGGTTTTCTGAAAGAGAAATCAGACCACACAAGATCTTTGTACGTTTTCTTTAACTGAAACTTAAATTAATGACAGAAATCCTGTCTGGCACCCCAGCAACAAGTGTGGGAAAACGTTACAGTACACCCGTGTATCCTCGGTCATGACTCCTCTGGAAAAAAAATAATTCCCGAACCCTGTGGGGAGGAGTGCCACAACACCACCAACAAAACAAAGCAAAGATTGTTTTTGCTCCGGCTTTAACTTGATATTCAGCAGCGTTGCCACAAAGGACAAATGGCTTCACTCGCATCTTTCTCCACTGCCATTACTGAACTACAGCTCAAAATAACGCACGACATCAACATCATCATTCTCAGACACTCCCTCTGTTCGCTGATTGGCCCGGTAAAAAAAACTGACCGGAGAAAACCAAAGTATACAGCAGAATCCCAGACGTAGTACTTAAGGAAAATGAAAATTGACCGGAAGCACGTAGGAGGGCGGAGGCAGGCTAAAAGTCAAGTATCATGTTCTTCATATTACAAAGGATTAGAAATACCTTTTTAACATTCCCAACAGGGTTTAAAACAATTAATTTTGTCTGTATGAAATAACACATAAATTAAAAGGTTTAAATTATTAATTTCTTGTAAATGGTCATGAAATGTGGTTTAACATTCCTCAGATTATCTTAGACTAATATAAATAAGTTATCTATTAAACATGCAAATTTACTTTTCTGTTAGGAAACAAACAATTTCAGTCCCTGTAATAATACGAACTAAAAAAATTAACAAAACTGTCTTCTAGAAGGATTGGATGGTCTCTCTTTGATCATATTTGTAATATTCTTTTATACAAGCAATTTTGTTTAACATATGTTTTTCTGTGTAAAGGAATAATATTCACTGATTAAAACCTTATCAGTTTCATACATTTTTGTCGTTGTAAATGTGATATTGCAGTTTACTCATCTACCCTTATTAAGAGTGAATGGTGTTCAGTTTCCAGAATATTCAATAACCAGTTTACTAGAAACAATAATAAAATACTTACAATATCCAGGTACAGCTGTAGGAAACTCAGAAGTGAATCTTCAGCAGGACTCTTTATTGAGATCATACTGTTGCGCTGCAGTCATCAAGTCTGACTAAAGCAGTGAAACATGGGAGTTTTATAGACATTTTAGGAGGCCCTCGCAGGTGAAGACATAGCACTCAATCGTGACCTTAAAGTATGCAAAGGATGTAATAAGTTTCACCAGATCTAATCCAATCAGCATAACTATAGCACTCATTATCATAGAGATCAGGGAAAATCACATTTGCGTTCACACTTAAATCAGGTGTTGATGATCATGAACGATGAGCACTGAATTAAAGGAATGAGGCAGAAGAGCAAGAGCATCACAGACAAAAGGTGAAAAGCCTCAGTTACAATGACTTTATATTTGAGTTTACACACACCTAAAGCAAAACAGATTGATTTAAATATTTTAAATGACATTTATCTTGTGCTGACTTTCTAAGGCTGAGACTTAATTTGAACCAAAATAATTTTGCAGTAATGATATTCAAACAACAGATCATGTTTTCTTTTCACATCCAATCATAAATAGAGTTGTCAAGAATGTTTTTTAAGTGAATTAATAAGACATCTATTGATGTGCCTTTGTTAGAAAGTAAACACATACTATTTGGAGAACACAAATAGTGATTATACAGTAAACTACATATAAATGAATTGTACATTAAGCCCAACCTCTTTTCAAACATTTAAGTCATCTCAAGATAAATCTTAGTTCATTGAATGCTGTAAAATAATTCCCACAAAGTAAAATGTGATTTTGTCAGAAAAACTACAGAGCTTCCCTTTTTTTGTCTGCTTCAAATCATAAAAGTATACTTTCTGAAAAGTGCACTTGCAGATAATATAAATTATACTACAGGGCTGTTGAATTCTTGATTCTGATTGGTTGAGAACGTTCTAAGGCGTGCAATTATTTTCAGGGAAACGCACGGCTAAAGTAGTTCCAAGAAGGTTTGACCGCATTACAGTTCCATATCACTGCACGCAGTTAACTGTAATAATGGAAAATAGGATACAATTCATAACAAGAAAAAACATGCAGCCCCATGTGCTTGATCTGCAGTTTTCAATGTTTAACTTCACAATCAATGGACACATACAGTTTAATTTTAATAAATAAAGTATGCAGTCCTATCTATAATAGTCTAAATAGAAAATTAAACTGAATAGGCTATATAAATAAATTGATAGTCCTGCTGCACGGGTTTTCGTATTTTTCATTATTTTTCTAATAATTCAATGGCCTGTCGTCAAGTCAAGTCAAGTCAAGTCACCTTTATTTATATAGCGCTTTTACAATACAAATTGTTTCAAAGCAGCTTTACAGAGATAACAGGAAAACAATGTTGTAATAGTATTGTTCAATTGAAAATTAAATGTCCCCAACTAAGCAAGCCAAAAGGCGAAGGCAACAGTGGCAAGGAACCAAAACTCCATCAGGTGACAGAATGGAGAAAAAAACCTTGGGAGAACCCAGGCTCAGTCGGGGGGCCAGTCCTCCTTTGGCCAACGAAACAGTGTATGATTATGAGTTAGGCAGCATAATGTCAGGAGTCAGATGAGATCAGAACTTTCACGATATTATCCAGTTCATCTGGTTGGGTTGGGTCATCCGGCCGGTGAGGAGATGAGTGTGGTGAGGTGTCCATGGGCCTTCACAGCCCTGATAATGCGTGTCGTGTCCATGTGATGGTCCTTCATCAGATCTGGATATGCCCTGGATCCGGCGGTTTGCGATAAACCTCGGGATAAACAGAGAGACTAATATTAGCGTAGACGCCATCCTTCTTATGATGTACAAAGTACATCAGGAATTATGGGAAGTGTTCCCGGTTCCGGCTGATCTAATCTATGCAGCCTAACATTGAATTATAGAAATCTATAATGTGTTATGTGTATGCTAAGCCAAAGAGATGTGTTTTTAGTCTAGATTTAAACTGACAGACTGTATCTGCTTCCCGGACCGTGTTAGGAAGATTGTTCCAAAGTTTTGGTGCTAAATAGGAAAAGGATCTACCGCCAGAAGTCGATTTTGATATTCTAGGTATTATCAACTGGCCAGAATTTTGAGATCGCAATAGACGTGAAGGACTATAATGCGTTAAGAGCTCGCTCAAGTACTGGGGAGCTAAACCATTTAGTGCTTTGTAAGTAATCAGCAATATTTTAAAATTTATACGATGTTTAACGGGCAGCCAATGCAGTGTTGACAGAACCGGGCTAATATGGTCATACTTCCTTGTTCTGGTAAGAACTCTAGCGGCTGCGTTTTGAACTAGCTGTAGTTTGTTTAATAAGCGTGCAGGGCAACCACCCAGTAGAGCATTACAATAATCTAGCCTTGAGGTCATCAAAGCATGAACTAATTGTTCCGCATTTGTCAGTGAGAGCATATGACGTAATTTAGATATATTTTTAAGATGGAAAAATGCGGTTTTACAGATACTAGACACGTGACTTTCAAATGAAAGATTGGTATCAAAGAGCACACCCAGGTTCCTAACTGACGATGAAGACTTAACAGAGCAGCCATCAAGTGTTAGACAGTATTCTAGGTTATTAGGTGAGGAAGTTTTTTGTCCAATAATTAGAATCTCTGTTTTTTTCAGAATTTAGTAATAGGAAATTACTGGTCATCCAATTCTTTATATCAGCTATGCATTCCGTTAATTTTGTGAATTGGTAAGTTTCGTTAGGTTTTGAAGAAATATACAGCTGAGTATCATCAGCATAACAGTGAAAGCTAATTCCATATTTCCTAATTATATCTCCTAATGGTAGCATGTACAGAGTGAACAGCAGCGGTCCTAGTACTGAGCCTTGTGGTACGCCATACTGAACTTGTGATCGATAAGACATCTCTTCATTTACTGCTACAAACTGAAAACGGTCAGATAAGTATGATTTAAACCATGCTAGTGCAATTCCACTAATGCCAACATAGTTTTCTAGTCTATTTAAAAGAATGTTGTGGTCGATAGTATCAAATGCAGCACTAAGATCAAGTAACACTAATAGAGAGATACAACCACGATCGGATGATAGGAGCAAATCATTTGTGACTTTAATGAGAGCAGTCTCAGTACTATGGTACGGTCTAAATCCGGACTGAAAATCCTCGCAGATATTATTTCTTTCTAAAAAGGAACACAGTTGTGAGGATACTGCTTTTTCTAGTATCTTTGACAGAAAAGGCAGATTCGAGATTGGCCTGTAATTGACTAATTCTGTAGGATCAAGCCGCGTTTTTTTAACAAGCGGTTTAATCATAGCCAACTTAAAGGTTTTTGGTACGTATCCTAATGACAAAGATGAATTAATGATATCTAGAAGAGGATCTATGACCTCTGGAAGCATCTCTTTCAGTAGCTTAGTCGGTATAGGGTCTAGCATACAAGTTGTCGATTTGGATGAATTAACAATTTTGCAAAATTCTTCCTCTCCTATAGCAACAAATGAATCAAAATGCTCCTCACGGAGACTACAATATACTCCCTGTTGCGATACTGTAGTAGACGGTTGCATAGTTATAATTTTGTCCCTGATATTATCAATCTTATAAGTGAAGAAGTTCATAAAGTCATTACTGCTGTGTTTCTTGGAAACTTCTGGGCTTGAAGCTTTCTTTTTCGTTAGTTTAGTCACTTGTTCAAATAAATACCTAGGATTATGTTTATTTTCTTCTAATAGGGTTGAAAAATAATTAGTTCTAGCATCTTTTAAGGCCTCTCTGTAAGCAATGGAGCTCTCCTTCCATGAAATCCGAAATACCTCTAGTTTTGTTTTCTTCCAGTTTCGCTCCATTTTTCTGGCTGCTCTCTTAAGGGCCCGGGTGTGCTCATTGTACCACGGCGTTGGACTATTTTCTTTAATCTTCTTTAAGCGCAGCGGAGCAACTGTGTCTAAAGTGCTGGAAAAGAGAGAGTTAAAAGTTTCTGTTGCAATATCAAGTTCTTCTAAGCTATCTGGGATGCTGAGATTATGAAACTGATTTGGAAGATTATTGATAAAGCAATCTTTAGTGGCAGAAGTGATAGGTCTAACATATTTATAACACGGAGTCGGCTTTGCAGCCTTGGCTAAATGTAATTTACACGAGACTAGATAATGATCGGAGATGTCGTCGCTCTGCTGCAGAATTTCAACGCCATCAACATCTATTCCATGTGATAATATTAGATCAAGAGTATGATTACGACAATGAGTAGATCCTGACACGTGTTGTCTAACTCCAATTGAGTTTATAATGTCTTTAAATGCCAATCCCAATGCATCTTTTTCATTATCTACATGTATATTAAAATCACCAACAATTAGGACTTTATCTGCAGCCAATACTAATTCTGATAGAAAGTCAGCAAATTCTTTGAGAAAATCTTTATGGTGCCCTGGTGGCCTGTATACAGTAGCCAGCAGAATTCTCAAACGTGATTTATTGTTTACACTATACATTTTTACATTAAGCACCAACACTTCAAAAGAAGTATATTTAAAACTAGATTTCTTAGTGGTTTTGAGAATATTACTATAAATTACAGCAACACCTCCCCCTTTGCCTTTCGGACGAGGCTCATGTTTATAACAATAATCTTGCGGAGTGGACTCATTTAAAGTAATGTAATCGTTTGGTTTTAGCCAGGTTTCTGTCAAACACAGCACATCTAGGTTATAGTCTTTAATCTTATCATTAACTATGAGCGATTTTGAATTAAGGGATCGAATATTCAGCAACCCAAGCTTTATCGTTTGCTCATCTGTATTATATCTGTTTTTTATTTGTTGAACATCAATTAGATTTTTAACCTTAGAAAAGTGTGGCAATTTTTGGATTTCCAAATTCGGGGAACAGACACAGTCTCTATATGATGATATCTAGGTGAAAGAGTCTCTATGTGATGGGATTTATCTGACCTTGGTGACGTGAGGCCGCTAGCAGACGGTCGGTTTAGCCAGTTTGTCTGCTTCCTGACCTGAGCCCCAGATTGTCATGTTTTATCTCTAAGACTATGAGCCAAATTACTAGAGAGAAGAGCAGCACCATCCCAGGTGGGATGAATACCATCTCTTTTCAACAGGTCAGGCTTGCCCCAAAAACTTTTCCAATTGTCTATGAATTCTATATTATGTTGCGGACACCAATTAGACAACCAGCCATTGAGTGAACACAATCTACTAACTATCTCATCACTCCTTCGAACAGGAAGAGGGCCAGAGCAGATTACAGTGCCTGACATCGTACTTGCGAGTTCAAACACCTCTTTAATATTAATTTTGGTGATCTCCGACTGGCGAAGTCGAACATCATTAGTGCCGACGTGAATAACAATCTTAGAGAATTTACGATTAGCATTAGCCAGCACTTTTAAATTTGCTTTGATGTCAGGCGCTCTGGCTCCCGGCAAACATGTGACTATGGTGGCTGGTGTCTCTATTTTCACGTTCCGTGTAATAGAATCGCCAATTACCAGGGCACAATCAACAGCATTCTCAGTGGGTGTTTCACTGAGAGGGGCAAATCGATTTGTTATGGTAACCGGAACAGAAGAGTGGTTTTTTGATCCGCGACTAGAGCGATTTCTCACCGTCACCCATCTGCCTGGCTGCACAGGCAATAACTCAGCCGGAACCGAATCATGTAAATGGTTCACTATGCTAGGCGCATCCAAAGTAGTATCTAAAGCTCGAGCACACTTACTATCCTCAATTAAAGTTTGGATGCGTGTCTCTAATTCTGAAATCTTCTCCGTCAGCCTGACTGTCTCCTTGCATTTATCACATATAAACCCTATGCCGACGGGGAAGGCTATGGTAAACATATGGCATGATGTGCAAGTGACAATAACAGGACAAGACATTACTCACCGTGTTTGTTGACTGATTCTTACTCACCTGGGCTTTTTATGGACTCAGATGCGCGGGCACGCACGAGAAAAATAAATTAATAACTGAGCGCACGGGTGGCGCCTTAACAGGCTAGCGAGATACTAGCGTGTTGTGCTAACAATAACGGAAGCTAGCGATGTTAGGTTAATCTGTTAGGTAAACTGTAATTAGTAGTATAAACAACTAGAAATGATAGTAAACGATGGTTCAAAATCAAAACAGAAAGAAATGCGAGGCTTAGACGGAGCTAACAGCCTCGGAGCAAACACACTCACACACAGCAGCAGGCAGTCGTCAATTATTCCTTACTTAAAGAGCACTTAAGTGTACTTAAAAGGGAATACACTTTCATAACAATATTTATAAACGCACTTAAGTGCACTTTTTAAAAATGCATTTTGTAATAATGTCGTAATAAATGTTTTGTAATAAAGTGCGTAATCATATGCACATAAAAACTCATTTTCGCCTAGCAATTGCACGATAAACACAACGCGTGCTATAGAGATGCATTTAATATAATATTAGACATTTCATGACGGTTATTTTAGAGGTGTGTCTAGCGAACCACAGACTCTTTTGAATGTCTTTCAAAACGGCCAGTTTTGGCGCGCGGGCCGCCTGTTGCCGACCCCTGCTCTAAAGAGCTGGCAGCCCATCAGTGCTATTGATTCAGGCAAGAATTGCAGAATAACTGCTGGCCGAGTTACCGTCAGGAGAGAAGAAGAGGTGTGCAGGGCATCTTTCCCTCTGTATTACTTAAAGAGATCAAATCAGTGGCACTATAGGAAACAACCTGTGACACAAGCTTTCCTTTTATCTGCTTAATTTCAACCTGTTCTTGGGCATGGAGCAACTTCTAATCTGTTTTGTGTTATAATGAGGTCAGGCTCCATGACAGACAACATCCAGCTGCATTCTCAAATTTAGCTTAGACTGACTACATTTGACTCTTATCTGACACAACCCATGAGTCATTTTTAATGTGTAAGAGGGCACGAAGGACTTGACGGCTAGAAGTGTACTTTATTTAAACCGTAGAATATGTATTTATTTAACCGGTGAGATTTTGCTTTTTTTAAAAAAATAATTTAAAAACAAATTTGTTTTGATGTTGGTTAATGGCACACAACATATTCAGGTAAATAACGTAAGCCAACAATATGTTTTATAGTAATATAGTTTTATATATTTTTATAGTTTTATTTGATTGATTTGATTTGATTTTACAACAATTTATTTATTTTAATTTGACATTTTTATCATTTCATTAATTATAAGCTTTTCATCAACACACAAACAGCTCCCTCACATTTATACAATGGCATTTATTTATTATTAGTAAGAAGTTTAGCTGCAGTATTTTTGACCACATAAGTAAAGTAAAATGCCAAAAATAATTTTAAAAAACACCACAATCACTTGATGAGTCAATCAAATCGGTTTCTTTTTCATTGAAAATGAACTGAGAACTCTTTGCATATCATGATTACCACATAACATGTAAAACTACTTAAATAAGTTGTTTGTGAATAAGGTAGGTAGGTAAAACAGCTACTGACAGCTCTTAAGAAGAGTGTTCATGGCTATCACAGTATGTATTAAAAGAGAGTAGACCGTAAAATGACTGACTTGTTTTTTAGGTGAGAAGATGAAGATGGACCAGTCGTCTCTGGTCTCACACCAGTTTGAGGGTCTGTACTCCATTCTTTACTTGATCCGGAAACACAAACTCTGCCGACAGAAAAGGCATTTAGTTGAAAATTTGTTGGCAAAGATGAGGACTGAGATTATTTCTGCAGGATCCAGGGTGGGAGAACTTTCTTGGAAACGCATTAGTTAGTTGAAGCAGTTATGAAACGGAGCTTTCCAATGTTTCATGTCCCCTTGGAGCTGCCATGTTACTCTTAATTGCTTACAAAACAAGGGAGTCTGGCTGTAAATTAAAATCTAAAATCCTACAGCCATCTGTTAGCGTTCCTCCTCAACAGATAATGTGATGTTTATTGTGTAGTTGATTGTATGGACAATTGGCTCTGCTTATTTATGTATGCAGAAGCTTTTTTTCTTTTTACATGGACAATACTAACTCCTCTCCAGAATTTTCAAATAATCCAAAATTACAGTTTAAAAGACAACTTTTGTTTTTCTCAAATCTCTTTGTTCCATGGAACAGCAACTTATTGAGCTCCATAAATGACAAAAAAAAACAACATTTTCCAGTCTTCTGAAACAATACACTACTGTTCAAAAGTTTATTTCTGTGATGGCAAAGCTGCATTTTTAGCAGAAATTACTCCAGTCTTTAGTGTCACATGACCCTTCAGAAATTATTCTAAGGCCCTGTTTACCGCTGGCATTAAGATGCGTTTTGGTCGATCATATTACAAGTTGACTGCATTAAACGGGTCTAAAACGTATTGAGCTTGTCCATTTTTGACCACTTCCAGAGGTAACGTTATTTGAAAATGCATTTATCCAGATTGCTTTCGTAGTGTAAACGTTCATGTGGTCGAATGCATTCAAATGGACACAAAAAAACGCCTAGTCTCAAAACACATCTTAATACCAGGTGTAAACAGAGCATAATATGCTCGAAATCCACATAGAACTGTTAAAACATTTCATTCTCTCATGTAAAACCTTATTTCTAATAGGGAATTGTGTATTGTTTTCAGTTAATTCATTTAGGGATCCATACATGTAATGGAAACCAATACAAACCCCTATTAAATTCTAAATAGAAAATGTGCCAAAACCACACTGTATTCATTTATTAATCAGCATTTATTCAGTTACTTTGTAGGCTACAATAAGCCACAAATACATTTTGAACATTAACGATTTTTTGAACCATGACAAGAGTGTTAACAAGTTATGATTACAGAAACATCAATTATTTAAACAAAAAAACATAATCAATGAATAATGTAACCAATTATTAAAACGTTTTATACTTTTTATTGAAAAAAAAGTGTCTTATCATTAGGGATTTGTGTAGTTAAATAATGATTTTACCAGATACTTATCAATACTCTTATTGACACTACTCTCTATAATTTGGTGGAAAAACAATAAAGACCTTTAAAAAAAATGAAAAGATTCAGCAGTTTCTTTATTATTAATTTTATTTGCAGAAAAAGGTTAAATTGTTTCCTGAGTGTCCTGTGAGGCTCCTGCTACAAATGTCTGGTGGTTATGTGCTTTATTGCTTCACTATTATTTGCAAAACCTGAACAATGCTAATATTACCAAAGATCTATAGTCCTTGAGCTTCTCTGAAGCTAACAAATAAAATATATATATATATATCGTTCACAGAGAGTAAAGATATTATAAATAAATAAATATAGATTTCTCTTGTATTATTTATTCCACCCAAATATACATCAAGAGTTTTTTGTTCAAGAAAATTAGCATGATGACTTTCTCAGAGAGAATCTGAGATCTGTCATTCCTGACTGTGTCCCAGCTGTGGTGGTAAACGCTCCTGGAGGCAGAGGAAGATGATGGAGAGCTGTGGGAAAAGAGGAAGAGTGTCTTTCTTACCCCACCAGCGGAGGACAGGGTCTTCTGAGGCACGGATAGGAGGGTTTCGCTCTATATCAAGCAGGGAAACGTTTGTGTGCATTTTATTTTGTGCAAATAGTTACTTTCCCTGGTAACGAGTTACTTTTATTATAGAGTAATTGAGTTACTAACTCAGTTACTTTTTGGAACAAGTAGTGAGTAACTATAACTAATTACTTTTTTAAAGTAACGTTCCCAACACTGCTAGCAACAATATGGTGTTTAGGTCCCTGGATGAAATCCTCAGAGCTATAGTCAGACCGTACACTGGTGCAGTGGGCTCTGGGTTCCTCCTGGTGCATGAGAGTGAAGGCAGTTTCTGGATAAAGGCACTAGCCGCGTTTCCACTGCCGGGTCAGGGCCGGGCCAGAGCTAACAGCGAGCCGAGCCGAGCCAGTGGCCTCGGGCCTCAAACACCGGGCTCGCGTTTCCACTGCCGGGCCAGTAGCCCTCACATTTATACAATGGCATTTATTTATTATTAGTGAGAAGTTTAGCTGCAGTATTTTTGACCACATAAAAGTAAAATGCCAAAAATAATTTTAAAAAAAACACCACAATAACTTGATGAGTCAATCAAATCGGTTTCTTTTTCATTGAAAATGAACTGAGAACTCTTTGCATGTCATGATTACCACATAACATGTAAAACTACTTAAAGGTGCCCTAGAATGTTTTTTTTAATTATTTTATAATGTTTCCTGGGTTGCCCTTATAATGTTAGTATGTTTTTTAGATCAAAAATAGTCATAATTTAGAAATAAAAGGCATTTTTCCTAGCCTGATTTTAGTCTCTGATTTGAACACTCTGTTTGAAGGGGCATGTCTGCTTTGAGAACCGGCCACTGCTGTGATTGGCTGACTGCTTGCATATGAATGACATGTGAAACTCTCTCGAATACTTTCACTACAGCTTTTATATACGTTTTAACTATTACAGCTATCGAGATTAACGAATCGTGAGATGTTTTTAAAGTATTCAAATCTATTTCCATCACATAAAATGTTGCTGTGATGTACATTGAGCAAGCAGATGACAGTCTGTTGATCGCGAGACAACGCAGTTTCTCTCTCTCATGCTTTCACCAATGCAAACGCACATACAGTAAGAGCTTCGTTGTGCAGTGTAACAGCGTCATTGATTTCATAACGAGTTTGGCAAGAGAGATAAACTCGCGCTGTGTGGATTGTTCTTTGACCACTTTCTGTATAGTTTATTCACTGAGAATTAGCCTATTTAACGTTAGTTATGTAGCAGCTATGCTAGTTACTTGGAGTTTGCTATTTGTTACTGTACTAGGATCTTGCGCTGGATCTAACACAGTGTAAATTATCTTTAATAAAATCACTACTTACCGGTTGCGGGAATATAGTTGGAATTACCCCCTTCTTCAGTTTGAGACGCTGAGAGAAGCTTGATATTGTCCGTGGTTCGAAAATAAGTCCGTGGTGAAATGGGCAGAGCAAACTAACAACTAACAACAACGAATTAAACTGTTGCGGTATCCGATTACATCATCCACGCCTGTTGACATTTCTTTTCTGTGGGAAGGGTATGAAAAGTCCTCACATCCCCTGCACAGCCTGGAGCATAGCATTTATTTCCATGATCTGCCATTTTCCCTCTGATCCTCCTCGCTTGCTCTGATGGTTCGGCTGTGCAGTGCTTGTCATTGAGGGCTGGGATATGCAAATCTTTGGAGGCGTGATCCCCGACTGTTGCGTCACAGTCGGTATTATGTGGAGATTCGCCTGTTTTTCAGGGGTGTTTTTTAAAAACGAGATTTAAATAAGGAGGAGAAAACAATGGTGTTTGAAACTCACTGTATGTCATGTCCATGTACTTAACTCTTGTTATTTAACTATGCCAACATAAATTCAATTTCACATTCTAGGGCACCTTTAAATAAGTTGTTTGTGAATAAGGTAGGTAGGTAAAACAGCTACTGACAGCTCTTAAGAAGAGTGTTCATGGCTATCACAGTATGTATTAAAAGAGAGTAGACCGTAAAAGGACTGACTTGTTTTTAGGTGAGAAGATGAAGACGGACCAGTCGTCTCTGGTCTCACACCAGTTTGAGGGTCTGTACTCCATTCTTTACTTGATCCGGAAACACAAACTCTGCCGACAGAAAAGGCATTTAGTTGAAAATTTGTTGGCAAAGATGAGGAGGACTGAGATTATTTCTGCAGGATCCAGGGTGGGAGAACTTTTTTGGAAACGCATTAGTTAGTTGAAGCAGTTATGAAACGGAGCTTTCCAATGTTTCATGTCCCCTTGGAGCTGCCATGTTACTCTTAATTGCTCAAGCACCGGGCTCG
>JAZAVI010001986.1:0-30488 GCA_036326025.1 Chrosomus eos | reverse complement strand
AAACTAACTTTAGCTGGACAATAACTTTAACAGATTGTTTTGGCTTTACAGCAGCTCTAGAATACTTTCCTATTATCACTGTAAAGCTGCTTTGAAACATCTGTATTGTTAAAAGTGCTATATGAATGAAAGGCAGTTGTCTAGAGCTCAATCCATTCTCTTCGGTCTGCAGGAAACGTTCTTTCTGAAGACGTGACTCTGACGTTTCCAACAAATGTGGTTCAAGGATCTGCCAGATGCTCAGTTTCAGTCCTCGGTAAAACGTATCATTCAGTAGAAGCTGATGGGTAATATTAGCAGAATATTCTGATGTGGGTTTTATGCTTGACCCCTGGTAGGGGACATAATGGGCCGTGCGCTGAAGAATCTGGATAGGTTATTACAGATGCCGTATGGCTGTGGAGAACAGAATATGATCATTCTTGCTCCCAATATTTACATCCTGCTGTACCTTGAAGTAACGGGGCAACTCACCGCAGCCATCCGAGAGACTGCCACAGGCTTCCTTAAGAGCGGTATGGAAAATCCACTTTATATATGTAGGAGACTAAATTACAAGAAAGTTTAGTTCTTCTCTTCCCCTTGGTGTGCCAGACTGTCTAACTACTTTCCTGACCAATTTACATGTGACCCTTTGCCTTATCAGGATATCAAAGACAACTGAACTACAGACACACTGATGGTTCATACAGCACATTTGGTAGTGATGAATCAAATACATGGTGAGTTTCACATTGTTACTGTTCTGTGTAATCTGTGGCACCAGCCGTTTGTAAGTTCAGTTTATGATTTCTTCTCCATGGCCAGGTTGACTGCCTTTGTCATGAGGTCTTTTGGTCTAGCGAGGCAATTTATCTTCATTGATCCACATGTCCTGCAGAGTGCAAAGGATTGGTTGATCAGCAAGCAGGGTTCAGACGGCTGTTTCATTCAGCAGGGAACTCTGTACCATAGTGATATGAAGGTGCACTACATGTTTGTGAAGCTATGCTCTAACCAATTGACATGGTGCGTGACATTCTTAATGATTATATTTGTATGTTTTTAGGGTGGAGTTGGTGATGAGGTGACCATGACTGCCTACATTGTTGCATCGCTGCTTGAACTAGGTGTCCCCACCATGGTAAAAACATCTCCAGTAGTTCTATGAGCTCCTTAAAGATGACCTTCCTGTTCTGGCTGTCTAATATTTGCTTTGATTTTTCAGGATCCTGTCATTACAAATGGTCTGTCATGCCTGAGGCCTGTCGTTGGGAATCTGGCAAACACTTATGCCACGGCTCTGCTGACCTACACCTTCAGTCTGGCTGGGGAGATCACCACTCGATCACAGCTTTTAACTTCCTTGGACAACCATGCCATTTCTGATGGTGAGATTTACCAGTCTCTTGATGGTTCATCAGGGTCTTTGGCTTAAACCCACCCCCATCTCCTTTTCTAAGGCACTAAGCTCCATTGGTCTCAGACGACATCTGGTGATACTCTGGCGGTGGAGATCAGCTCTTACGTGCTGCTAGCGGTTCTCTCTGTTCAGCCTCTCACAACAGCTAATCTGGGCTATGCTAACCGAATTGTCAACTGGCTCGTGACCCAGCAGAATCCCTATGGAGGCTTCTCATCCACCCAGGTGCCTCTGACTACCAAACATGAGTGCAATAATTTATGAGTGGAGTTTTTAATCTGGTGCTTGGTTTTAGGACACTGTGGTGGCTCTTCATGCCCTGTCTGTGTACGCTGCTCAAGTGTTCAGCTTGGACGGCTCCAGCACTGTTACTGTACAGTCCTCAGTAGTTGGAGGAGACTCTCATAGCTTCAATGTGAACCGGGACAATAGGCTGCTGTATCAGGAGAAGCGGCTGAAGAATGTTCCTGGCAAATATAGTGTTAAAACGTCAGGATCCACTTGTGTGTCTGTACAGGTATGCATCTTCACCCTATGTTTCTGTTGTGCATGTCCAAATCTTACTGTGCTTTGTTTGCTCTGCACTTATGCTGTAGGTTGCATGTTTCTACAACATCCCAACACCCGTTAAAGCCGCCAAAACGTTGAGCGTCAAAGCAAAGGTGACTGGAGACTGCCAACCGCTTGGAGCCAATCTAATGTTAAACTTCACGGTGAAGTAAGAACAGCTTTGTGTCCTGAAATCAGCTAATGTTTGACAAACAAAGGGAAGCCGTGTTCTTGACCATGTTGACAAACTCTTTATTTCCCCATCACCCTCATTCAGATACGATGGTGTAAAAGCAAGCACTAACATGGTTCTAGTCGACATTAAGCTCCTGTCAGGCTTCACGGCAGATAAGTCACCGGTTCGTATGCGTTTAAGATGATTTAGAAAGTCCTAAAATGCTTGATGCTCCATCAGTTGTAATTGTCTGTAAACCATGGTCTTTTCCCCCTCAGCTTGAATTATTCGACCCGATAATAGAGCGAGTTGATGCTGAAGATGATCATGTCATAGTGTATCTGAAAGAGGTGAGACTGTACACTGGGTAAATAGCTGCCATCTTCTCGAGTGCTGTGTGCATCTGTGCTGTTCATCTTTTGTCTTGCAGGTTCCCAAAGGCGTCCCTATGAGTTACACTCTGCAGCTGAAACAGGTTCTTAAAGTGAACAATCTCAAGCCATCAGTCATAAACGTGTATGACTACTATCAGAAAAGTATGCTTTCATCCTAATCATCCATTGCTCTGGCTAAATTCAGTAAATCTAATCCAGGTCATTCTGTTCCCCTTTTAGGTGATTCGTTTGAGACCACCTACACGTCCCCCTGTCCATGATTTGATTCAGTACTGGCTTTAGGACTCATGACTTGAATAAAACCGCTTTTATACAATCAGTCCTTTTCTTGCGTGTTTTGTTTGTCATGGCATGTTCATGAGTTTCCATTCATCCTGTGATTTCAAATCCTTGTAACGTGACTGAAATGTAGTTCACTCGGGCAGCGGCTGTTATGTGTGGAACTTGTTTGAGTTTGAACTTGACATTTTCCAGAAAAGGCTAATCTGTAAACAAGGTTAAAATTCAAAAACATTTGCATTTTGCTTGCAAGCATTCCATTTATCAAGGACTGTTGCATATGTAAAAAAAAAAGAAAAAGAAAACCTACAACCATGGCAAATTTTTTTCTAAATAAAGGCATTCAGTTATGCAGTAGACTAATATCCAGTGTAGCCAGTTTTATAACAAACCAGAAAGCATTAGTTTAACCTAATTCATCTTATGTTCATCTAACAAAAGTCAGAAATCACCAATTGCTCTTTGTTGAATAAATTAAGATTAATCTATTTTACAGACTATGCCATGCTTTTTACTTCTATTTCTGTACCTGAAAATTGTGATGTTTCACTGGTCTTTAAAAATTTGAACCACTAGCCCAGTTTTACTCGTTGCGTGGCTCGTCAAGCTTTAAGTTGTGGATTGTATGGATGTTAATAATTGGGTGACACAAATCTTGCATTTAATACAGAATTCATAAACGAGCAGGGCAATAACAACCCATCAATAACTAGTGTCTTCTCTATTACAACTAACATTACAAGATAAATGTTTAAACTTGCTCTGCTCTTACATAGATGACACTGCAGAGTTCTCAGTTTTGATGTCTTTCACTCTTAATGCCAATTATGTGCTTAGATGAGCTAATGTAGAAAAATAAAATTAAAAATGTATTCTGCATATCCTCTATCTAATGCTTGTGAATATGAAATGTATTTGGTCCTTTACTAAAAATGCATGTTAAATTGGAGCAATTCAATTGGAGTTGATTACCAACCTGGCACTTCATACATGCATAACAATGCTAGCTTAGCTACGGTTATTACATGCTATGGCACTTTTCCACTGCATGGTTCGGCTCGGTACCCAAAGCGTGCCGTACCGAACCGTACCGTACCATGCAGTGGAAAAGCGCCACTAGTTAGCTTATGTATGGACTGAAAATGGATTGATTTCTTAAAAAAAAAAAATCGTGCTCAAGTGGACAAACAAAGCAATGTGACACTAGCTGCGTTTCAGATTTTTGCAAAACTTTTGTGTGATTTTTCTAAATGTTGATACAAATCTTTTTTGAAATTACGGCGTTTCCATTAACTTTTATGTGACGACAACTTTTTTACCCCTCACATTAAGTCTTTGCAAAAATCATAGCAATGGATGTTGGTAGGTTTATGTAAATCCCAGCCATCGCATTAGCCATTATTTTTAATTGAAGGAGACGTAGGCGTGTTATCCAAGCATTAATGACAAGGGAAGACCCTTATACTGGGAGCAGCACATCTGAGACGTATCTCCCTCCTGTCTGATTCAAGGTCTTGATATATTGTGGAATTACTTTGTTGTTTAGAATCCAGTATTCCTGTAACTCTTTTGTAAGATTAATGAATAACTCTGTCTCGGTTTCTGTCCAAACATACCGCGCCATCTATATCAGGTGATCTGTAAATGCACAAAAACACTTTCGAATTGCCTGAAAAACCACCTTGTGCAAGTGTATTTTTTTTTTTGTGATAAACAGGAGTTTTTGTGAATTTGTCCCCCTCAGTGTTTATGGTGGTTACTGCTCTGGTTAAGCACTACTTAAGTTCTTAACTAATCCACAAGTACACCTCAAAATAATAGTATGGCCACAACATGCAGTACACATTCCCACAGTGATCACACATTCCTCTTTCAAAAATATCTTCTCTATGCCAAGTCACCAACATTTGGTTTTTGACCAATGAAAATGTGTACAATTTACCCAATGAGCCATATTGAGATTCCCGTATTTCGGGGATTGAACCATTTAAAAATGAAGACACTAAAAGAAAAGTTTAAGAACCAGAATCGAAAAACTTTGAGAAATCTTTATTACTTTTTGTGTTACAAGCATGCCAACTTTGGGAAAAAAAAGTTTGTAATTTTGAACAGTTACCATTGGTATGTTAAAGATAATACAAAACTGCTGCATTAAGCACTGCAATAAAAATATTATATCCACACCAACTAGTCCAGTGTGACCTAGGTGCCATACTGAATGCTCCTGCTGTACAGTTTTGGAGATGCTAAAGCTTTTGACGACTTCGCCTTATCTATCCATTTGTTTGAAGGGATGCTCAGGACTCTAGAAGGACCGAATGGCTATGAGTTAAGATGTAGATCTCATGTTGATCGCCTTCTGAGCAAAATGCCACCGTCATAACGTGACAGTTTTGTGGAGTACTGCTTTAGCCATGGCATTCTTCAGACTGGCACAGATCGCACGTACACACTATCCGATTTCTCTGCATGGCTACAACTAAAGTCTCAGGCTAAGCACATTTCAAACAGGGCAGCAGCGCTTTTCCTGCCTTTTTTCAGGCGAGGCGCATCTCAAACAAGCCTATTGTATTGACCAGCACTGACTCCTGGAAATTCATTGGAAATATCATTAAATGTTAAAATTGGGATTTATGAAAAATGACGTTTTTTCTTTTCTATCGTGAGGCGCTCTGTCACGATAATCTTAATAACATTTTGTAGTGTGTGATATGCTGTGATTTTCAAATCTTTTAGTGTGAGCATTTTTAAGATTTGAGGGAAGAAAATCTGCAAAGATTCTTCTTAAAGGGATAGTTCACTTTGAAATTATTTGAAATTAGTTTTAGCTTACCTCAAGGGCATCCAAGATGTAGGTGTCTTTGTGGCCACAGTATTTTCAATTTTGATATTTTTAGGTCAAACCGTTCTTGTCTGTCAGTCATATAATGCAGGCAATAGGGGTCCACCTTAAAAAGCATACACAGAGAAGTCCAAATTAAACATGATTTAATGACTCGTAAACGTAAGTAGACATTGTTGACCTAAGACACGAAATGAGTGGTTTTTGTGAGAAAACGAACAGTATTTATATAGTTTTTACCTCTTGTAAACACAGCCACGTCCAAGTGATCTGAGAGAATGCGAGCGCTTCGTTCTTTTCCGGAAAGCACCGGAAGTGAAACCTTGCGCGTGTACGTCACTCATTGTTTACACAGAACAGAGATTATAGGTAAGACGGCTAATTAAAAGGGTACTAATTTGCGCTTATCCGGGATGTTTAAACCATCGTAAATGAAAACAATTACAAAAAAATAAAAAAATAAAACAATTGTATGAGTGACGTACACGCGCAAGGTTTCACCCGGTGCTTTCCGTAAAAGACCGAAGCGCTCGCGATCTCAGATCACTTGGACGTGGCTGTGTTTACAAGAGGTAAAAACTATATAAATACTGTTCGTTTTCTCACAAAAAATTAATTCCAAAGTGAACTATCCCTTTAAGTGTGTGCTGCAACCAGATTTCACAATCGGTTAGGATTTTAAAACTCCTGGGGCCCGTTCTTCGTACGTTGCTTAAAACATCCAAGATCAAACGAGACACACAAGATAACATCATCGTGCTCATCATGATCCGGCTAATTAGGTTCTTTGAACACTCCTGCCGGTTATGATTAGGATAGCTGGATTGAGTTATCTGAGATAATTGCACGTTCATGCAGTGGGTTAAAAGGGGATATTAGATGTTTTTATCACTTATTACAGTATATATTTTTATATTTTAATAATTTCTAAATAATTAATAACTTTGTTCATTGTAATGTCAGAGTCACCACCCACTACTAGAAGGAACAAGTAAAAGTGAAGTACTAGAATATTCTACATAATAGTAATTTGTACTACTTATACTAGGCCTAATCTCTTTTAAAAAGGCACTGTTAATAAATGTTTGCCTGTTTATAAAAGCAACCAAGAAAAAGGCTGAGAAATAAAAAGAAAAGAAAAACAAACAGGTGGTGGTCCTGCACCCCCACATTATACCCAGGCAGAAGAGCTGGCCCTTGGGTTAAATGTGAACCTTGTAGAGGGCATCCCTGGGTTCAGCTCTTCCTCAGACCCACAGCCAGCAGCAACACCTTCACTGCTGGTAAATGAACTTTAAATGATCCTATAGTACACTGTAAAATAATTTGTTGCTGCATTAAATTAAGTAAGCCTATAATCCAAATGGCTGTCCAGTCATATCAGCTGTTAAACCTAGTAATGAATTGCTTTGACTTGTGAAAGTCTACATATGTGACTGTGAAACTACATAGTTAATATAAAAAAATATGTAGCCATGAGTTATTGATCACATTTCCCCCCAGTGTACTTCATTGTAATGCAATTGTGTTTTCCTCTTTTGTGCAGTTTTAAACAATACACCAACACTTTTATCTGTTCCCAAGCAAGTGGCTGAAGCATGTGTAGTAAGGGGACTTTTCCTAACTTTATGTGGCACGAGAAACAACGGAACGAGTCAGGCACAAAAGCCTAACTACTGAATAATTGCAGTTTTCAGAAACCCGACTACGCCACTCTGATAAATACACAGAGAATGATTGATACACTATATGAAGGCACACAAGTTGGTTGCACTAGTGAGGAACAGAGACATGAGTGTCATACAAAAGAGTTCTTTATTACAACAAAACATTAAAAGACAAAACATACCAGGCAAGACACTACAGCAATTAACGATAAATCAAGTATGTTGTCAGAAGAGATGCAGTCATTCGAAAGTCAATACATCAACACTAATACAATAAAACATTACACTCAAAGGCTTTTGGCTGAGGGCTAGAGACAAGGAATCGTACCACACCTTTGAGTACACTCTAAATCACTCACACAAAGTCCGTGCGTCTCACTGCACACAACACCCAGTGTTCAAACCACCACAACACACGTAGGAAACTGGGGTGGATTCTTGGCTGCAGCCCTCGGCGTCTAGCAAAAAGTGCAAAACTCTCTCTCACACACACACACACACACACACCAAAAGAAAAATTAGACAAATCACAATTGGGTTATAAAGCAAAACAAAACAAATAATGATAAAGCAGAAAACACTAGAATTTCAAAGCAAATAATTTCAAAACAAAGAAAAAGTAAATCAACAAACACTAGAATTCTCACAGCAAATAATTTCAAAACAAGATAATAACATTCATTCAGCTCGCATATAATAAACCATGCATATTAACTAAATAACACACACACAGTAGGTAACGTTAGTAGGACAACGGCGATTCCTCGCATTAAATTCTGGCAACAGGCAAAGAAAAAGAATGAGCTCAAACTCCTTAGAAGGGAAACACAATGGTTAATCACCCGCACAAAAACCCAATGCTCTCAACCCAAAAGGGAGAAACTTACCCGATGATAGAAATCGCGTCAATTTCAGTCACAAACTCCTTTGTGAATTCGTTTTAGTCCTGCAGCGCCGCACTGAACTGGTTTGCCTATGCCTGAAACGAGCTAAAAATAACACGCACTCTCCTAATCAATGCCTACAAACGCAGTACCCGTCTCCTTCCATGATAAACTTACCCGACTATAGACTCGGTCAATCACTCGGAACGGTCAAACTCTTAGATCGCTTGGTTTCGTTTTGATCCTGCAGCGTCGCACACTGATTCGCCCTTACCTGAAACAAGCTAAAATTATACCGGCTCCTCAGACTAATACTTAGCAGTTTCAACCTGTTACTGAGGTAACAGCTTACCAGAAGAAAGAGCGTCGTTTCAGAAGCGGGAAAAACTGGCATACAGCCGCAGTCACCATGCAAGTATGCTGGGAGCAAAGGGGAACCCCCGGGTCAATCGGAAATTACGTGCATCAACAAGCGTGATGATAGGCTATTTATGGCAGATCAAAATGATACGTCATTAATGAAAGAAAATTTGTAGGCGGCGAGCTCGAGTTAACTTAGACAACATGGGAGGAGAACACCCGGTCACAATCTACCCCCGGCATTTTTAACGTCGGCCCGACGATACACACTTTTTATACGCTTTAAATTTAATGCCAGGGACGAAACCAGGCAACCACAGCACTGGATACTGGCCTATTGCCTGTACCCACTTCGTACCTTGGTCTTCCTACCGGTCGCGGGAGGTGATGTAGGTTTGAATGGCGTCCTGCCACCAACCTCCTTGTACGTCTGACACCCATATCCTCCTCAACCGGAGTAAGCTCTGATGACCCCACTCCCATCAATAAAGCATCTGGGGTGGGTCCTTCCACTCCTACATCCACACTCTCCTCTGGAAGACCATCCGCAGAGGCTTGATTCCCCCCAGAGTCTCCTAATGGAACCTCGACTAGCGGCGCTGACATCCGCCCCTCCTGAGAGGTCCCGGGTACCATTACAAACCAGTCTCCCATCTCCTCTTCTTCTTCTGAGGGTGTTATTGGCCCCAACATACTACACCTAGGGGGTCCACCGAAGGACTTTTACCAACCCATGGCTTTATTGCCGAGCGATGTACATGTCTCACTTGGCCCAGGTTGTCCACTGGGCAATAGAATATACCTGCTCACCTGCTTTCACAATCTGGTATACTACTGGGCCCCAGAGGTCCTGTATCTTATGTCTGCCTCTCACATTAAAAGCTCGGAGAAGCACCAACTGGCCCTCCCTTAGAGGTTCCTCCCGGACCTGTCCATCATGCCGGGCCTTGCAACGTTCTGCCGCAGTTCTTAACTGCTCTTTCACTCCCTCAAAAGCTACTTTGAGCCTATTCTGATGTTCCCAGACCCACCTCTGCACACAGCCAGCCTCCGGCTCCTCGACTCTCCCAAGCAGAAAATCAACTGGGAGCCGTGGCTCCTGGCCAAACATCAACAAGTGCGGGGATTCCCCAGTACTCTGATGAGGGGTACTATTATATGAAAATAGCACCTGGGGAAGACACAGCGGCCAATCACCCTTCTGAGAGTCGGACAGAGAACGCAGCAAATCGTGCAAAGTCCTATTAAACCGCTCGCACTGTCCGTTACCCGCCGGATGGTACGGAGTAGTGCGCGATTTCTCAATGCCATACAACCGGCAAAGCTGTTGGATAAGGGCAGCCTCAAAGTTCCGACCCTGATCTGAATGGATACGACTCGGAACACCGAGTCGACAAAACCATTCAGATACCAGAACCTGTGCCACAGTCTCAGCCCGCTGATCTCTGGTAGCCACACCCCACGTGTATTTAGAGAACACATCAGTCATGACCATGACGTTCTCAATGCCAGACCGGGAAGGCTCCAGAACTGTAAAATCGATGGCCAGAACTTCATTTGGCCGAGAAGCCATCAAGTGTCCCATATAACTGCTGTGTGTTGAGGGAAAGCCTTTTGCACGCTGGCACCTCTCGCATTGCTGGCACCAAAGTGCAATCTCAGAGGACATATCTGGCCAATAGCACCTTTGACGCACCAGCTGGGTAGTCCTTTCCACACCCTGGTGCCCGTGCTGCTGATGTAACTGCGTCAAAACCTCCTCCTTCATGGCCACAGGCAATAAAACCTGCAGGATTTCTTCCCCACCGTCCGGACGACTTACCCGACGGTACATTACACCTTCCTGCTCCACCAAGCGGTCCCACTGCCTAAGCATCGTGACCACAGGTTTTGGCAACTGCTTACGCTCCTCCGATGTTGGGAGTGCCTGTCGTCGCCAGAACCTTAAAAGTTCCCCAATATGTGGGTCAGCGCTCTGACCTGAACGCATATCTCCCAAAGGTGGATCTGGGAACACCGTCACCTGACTCACCTGGGCCACCGGTCCCCCTTTGGCTATCTGAGCTATCCTTTCTGGGATGGCCTGCCCTGGAACTAGACTTTGAATATTTTCCCTTATGGGTGGATTCTGTCTAGACAAGGCATCTGCATTCTTATTGCAGCGACCGGACCTATACTTGATCTCAAAATTGAAAGCAGCCAACTGGGCAGCCCAACGCTGTTCGGTGGCACCCAGCTTGGCTGTAAAAACATAGCTGAGAGGGTTGTTGTCTGTAAATACAATGCATCTGTGGCCCAACAGGTACTCCCTAAATTTTTCAGTCATGGCCCACTTGAGCGCCAAAAACTCCAATTTCATAGAGCTATAATTGTCCATATGGCGCTCAGTGGCCGAAGACCACGACTAGCATATGCTATCGGCCTCACCCTTCCCCCCTGCTCTTGGGACAGGACTGCCCCCAGGCCCCCATAGCTGGCATCAACCTCCAGGACAAAAGGCAAGGAGAAATCAGCATAGGCCAGCACCGGGGCCACAGACAAGTGCCGCTTCAACTCCTCAAAGCTCTGTTGACACTGTATAGACCAGGCGTCGGCAAAGTCCTGCTCTGAACAACGCCGATGTTTTGGATTTGTCAGCTTTGCTACCAGCCCATGCAACGGGGCAGCTATTTTAGCAAACCCCTCTACAAACCGACGGTAATAGCTGGCAAATCCCAGAAAGGAACGCACTTCACCTACGGTAGTGGGACAACGCCATTGGGTCACTGCCTCAATCTTACTTGGGTCTGTAGCGACCCCTTCTGACGAGACCACATGACCCAAGTACTTAACCTCCCTCTGGAAAAATGAACACTTCCCCAATTTAGCTTTCAATCCCTCTCTCTGCAGACGACTCAGGACCACCTCCATCCGAGAGAGATGTTGATCTACTGAGGCCGAAAACACCACTATGTCATCGAGGTACAAAAGAAGGGACTGTCCCTGTTGATCGCCGAACAGCCTTTGCATCAACCGCTGAAAGGTGCTAGGAGCGTTACAAAGGCCAAAGGGCATCCTGTTCCACTCAAACAAGCCAAAAGGGGTACAGAAGGCTGTTTTGTATCTGTCCCCCTCCGTCACCGGTACCTGGTTATACCCACTGGCGAGATCCATGGTAGAAAACCATTGGGCCCCCGTCAGTGAGTCCAAGGTCTCCTCGATACGCGGTAACGGAAAAGCATCCTTCCTGGTGCTCGTGTTCAGCCTGCGGTAGTCTACACACAAGCGTAGACTACCATCCTTCTTTCTCACGAGCACAATAGGTGACGCATAGGGGCTACTGCTCTCCCTAATTATTTGTGCCTCAAGAAGCTGATTTATGTGCGCCTTCACAACCTCATACTCGGACGGAGGTATCCGTCGATGTCGCTGCCTAATGGGAGTATGGTCTACAAGGGGTATGTCGTGAGAGATAAGACCAGTGCACCCAAGGTCCCCCTCATGTGTAGAAAACACAGACTCATAACTCAACAGCAAGGCCCGAACTTTCGCTTGATCGGCCATTGGCAGCACGGACAGATCAAGAGAATTAATCTGGTCCCGTACTGGAGTAACACGGGCTGCCTGTACGCTTGCTGATACGGCTACCGGCTGGACCTCACTAACCCCCGAAGGCAAACTTACCACATCCACGCCTCTTAAAGTGCCAATAATAACTCGTGGATAAAGAACAATATCAGTCGTGCCGACATTTACCACCGGTATATATACTGTTCCCCGGACCACTCTCACCAAGGCAGAAGATGCCAACAAGCCTGCTGGAGAACCGGCCTCTGGTGGCTCAAATAAAACTGCCCCACTGGAATACTGGGTTGAACAGGTAGCAGCTACTAGCTTTAATGTCCCCCCGGGAATACGGCTTACCTGGCGACCCCGCACCCTAACTTGACCCCCAACGATTCCAACCGACTTAAAGCCTCCCTGATGACAGTGTTGCAAGGCCTGCGTAATGAATGAGGGAGCTTGTGACACAGCCGGCAACTCAAAGAGAGCGGAGCCATGCTGGACAAAGAGCTCCCGGTAGCAGCGGCCTAAAACATTCATCCCCAAAACTCCAGGGACCTGGCCCGCCAACCCACCAGGAGGATCTCGCACCACCAGGACACCGCACCCCGAGAGCAACCGACCGCAAAGTTCGATATCTAACTCCAGGTATCCTATATACGGAATTGACAAACCGTTCGCTGCTCGCAATTGCAACCACTGGCAGGAAAGGAGACGTTCTGGTCCCCAAGGCTTGAAATACGCAGAAAAACAACTTTCTGTGACAGTTGTCACCATGGAGCCAGTGTCCACTAAACAAGACACAGGAACACCTCCCATGTGAACAACGAGCTGCGGACAAGCCGACACCAGACGAGCAAGTGAGCCTGGGCTAATCAAGTGATTTGAGCCCCTCCCTTCCCCAACCGAGCAGTGACTCACCAGCTCGGTGGGGATTAGTTTTCCGACGGCTGGTCTGACGGAGCCAGTCCACCCCCCCGTGGAGGGACCGCCGGCATGGTAGACTGAAACCGGGTAGCTCTACGCTCCCCCTCACACTCTTGCGAAATGACCTGGTTGTCTACACCGCCTACAAATAATGTGACTAAATCGCTGTACTCCACCCCCCGGTTGGGTTCTCTGAATATGGGCTAAACTTTGAGTAAGTTGATTTAACTGTTGTTGCTGCATTTTCATCTCTTTTAATTCACGCAACTCAGATGACCCTTCTAGAGTGCTAGCACCAGGCTGCGACTGTCCATGCACCCCATATTGTATGCAGTGTGCCGTTGGAACAGAATGGCTACGTCCTCTTGCACCCCCAGGGGTCCCCTCTCGCTCCCAACGAATTGCCTCACTACGCACTTCAAGTAATGTACTATTGGGGCTACGCCGAACTAACTGTTTTAACTCGCGTCTAAGTGTATTGTCGCTCACATTTTCAACGAACTGATTGCGCAATAGGGCACCAGCATTAGACATTTCATGTGGAGCCTGTTCTTTGACTTTCTCCCACAGGCTCATCAGGGCCAGGGAGAATTCCACAAGGGTCTCCCCTTCCTGCTGCCGCCTGGAGAAGAACAGTTCTTGTAACGCTACATATGATCGCGTACAACCATACAATTCGCGCAATGCTGCGATAATTTGGTCTGGGTCGCGCCGCTCAACCCCTGAACGATAACGAAGCTCTTCACGCGCCTCACCCTCTAAATGATCGATTAAAAAGAAGGCTTGGTCAACGGTATCCATATGGCGTGCCCTCATACAAGCACGTGCCTCCTCCACCCATTCATTTACATCTATGCCAGTCCTGCCATTAAATTTTGGGCACTTACGATCCCTCGGAATAAACACAAATCGCTCGGTTGGGCCGGTATCAGGGAGTAAGGGACTAATCGCTGGAGTCGGCGCAACGATAGGCGGATCAGCACCAGGAGCTGGCAGCACCGCTGGTGGCCCCTGGCGCAACCGCTCATTATCGGTCTGCAACTGGGCAACCAATGCCCGAAGCTCCTGCAATTCCTCCTCCATACCCCTTTATTTATTTATTTTTTTTATTTTCTTTTACCTGAGAGGGTAAAGGCCAAATCGACGAAAGTGGGTACACCGCCCGAGCACTACTGGCCGCACAGGGTCGCCGTTGTCCTATTCCTACTAAAAAAATAAAGGAAACACACCCTTCACACAACCAAAACCGGGAAAAGAAAATATATATCAAAAGCAAACAAAATATTATTCACATCTCTGTCCTACACCAGTGCAATACCCTGCCGACTGCGCCACGATGTGGCACGAGAAACAACGGAACGAGTCAGGCACAAAAGCCTAACCTACTGAATAATTGCAGTTTTCAGAAACCCACTACGCCACTCTGATAAATACACAGAGAATGATTGATACACTATATGAAGGCACACAAGTTGGTTGCACTAGTGAGAACAGAGACATGAGTGTCATACAAAAGAGTTCTTTATACAACAAAACATTAAAAGACAAAACATACCAGCAAGACACTACAGCAATTAACGATAAATCAAGTATGTTGTCAGAAGAGATGCAGTCATTCGAAAGTCAATACATCAACACTAATACAATAAAACATACACTCAAAGGCTTTTGGCTGAGGGCTAGAGACAAGGAATCGTACCACACCTTTGAGTACACTCTAATCACTCACACAAAGTCCGTGCGTCTCACTGCACACAACACCCAGTGTTCAAACCACCACAACACACGTAGGAAACTGGGGTGGATTCTTGGCTGCAGCCCTCAGCGTCTAGCAAAAAGTGCAAAACTCTCTTTTCTCACACACACACACACACACACACACACAAAAAGAAAAATTAGACAAATCACAATTGGGTTATAAAGCAAAACAAAACAAATAATGATAAAGCAGAAAACACTAGAATTTCAAAGCAAATAATTTCAAAACAAAGAAAAAGTAAATCACAAACACTAGAATTCTCACAGCAAATAATTTCAAAACAAGATAATAACATTCATTCAGCTCGCATATAATAAACCATGCATATTAACTAAATAACACACACACAGTAGGTAACGTTAGTAGGACAACGGCGATTCCTCGCATTAAATTCTGGCAACAGGCAAAGAAAAAGAATGAGCTCAAACTCCTTAGAAGGGAAACACAATGGTTAATCACCCGCACAAAAACCCAATGCTCTCAACCCAAAAGGGAGAAACTTACCCGATGATAGAAATCGCGTCAATTTCAGTCACAAACTCCTTTGTGAATTCGTTTTAGTCCTGCAGCGCCGCACTGAACTGGTTTGCCTATGCCTGAAACGAGCTAAAAATAACACGCACTCTCCTAATCAATGCCTACAAACGCAGTACCCGTCTCCTTCCATGATAAACTTACCCGACTATAGACTCGGTCAATCACTCGGAACGGTCAAACTCTTAGATCGCTTGGTTTCGTTTTGATCCTGCAGCGTCGCACACTGATTCGCCCTTACCTGAAACAAGCTAAAATTATACCGGCTCCTCAGACTAATACTTAGCAGTTTCAACCTGTTACTGAGGTAACAGCTTACCAGAAGAAAGAGAGCGTCGTTTCAGAAGCGGGAAAAACTGGCATACAGCCGCAGTCACCATGCAAGTATGCTGGGAGCAAAGGGGAACCCCCGGGTCAATCGGAAATTACGTGCATCAACAAGCGTGATGATAGGCTATTTATGGCAGATCAAAATGATACGTCATTAATGAAAGAAAATTTGTAGGCGGCGAGCTCGAGTTAACTTAGACAACATGGGAGGAGAACACCCGGTCACATTTACATCAATGTAACGTTAAACATTACATCAAATGCAATATGAGTTGCAGGAGTCCACATCTACAGAAGAGTCTGCACAAAGCAGTGATGCAGAGGTGGGCAGTGTTGTACTTTTCCTTTTAATTTTTTGATGCATAAGCCATGTGTTTGACAGGTTTACCCTGTATTTTTTTTAAATACTTGAGTATTTTTAAAATAATTGACAACTTAAAGAAAAAAAACTGGCACTAGAGATAGAGTTGCTAACTTCAGAGTAAGTGCTAATATATTATTTCGCACAGAGTACAATATATATTATTTGCAGGCAAAAGATGACTTAATCACTGACTTTTCTTTACAAAGAACAATTAACATAAAACTCGAAGAACTAAGCATATTTGTCTTGTCTTTTATTAAACATTAATGAAATGTTTTATATTTTTTCTGATGTTGCAATGTTGTGTAATATGGCCCACGCCATGTCACAGGCCCCTGTCAGGTGCAACCCTCAGACTTTTCAGACACTTTAGTTGGCTAAATTTCACTTCATTGTGTGCCCTTGTCCTGGCTAGAGCTGCATTGTAACTGGTCTGGGGTTTGGGTCAGGGAATGGGGTCATAAAACACCTGTCTCCAAGCAGGATCCTGCTGTAATCACCTGTTTAATGGAAAAAATCAGTTCTGTTAGGATAAGCATAAGTGCAATACAGTACTTGATATTTATATTTTTCCTTACCACGTTCAAATAATGTGCATAAATCTCTGAAAATTTTTGAGTCATGCACAGATCCATCCTGGCCATATTTGTGATATGGAACATAGTCACACACCATCTAAGAGATTTTAGTCAGTCAACTGCCTTTTTAAAATTTGATTAAATATTAATAATCTGGATAAGAATCGCAATAGTAACTTGCCTTGTCTGCACTGTTATTAAAGCCCGACTCTGACGAGTCGGAACATTTATGCGTTTCCAACAAATTAATGATGTAAACGACATCCTCACAAATCATGAGAAAAACGATATCTCTCAAAAAGTACACTATCGCGCTACGCTAAAGGACGTTCCGTATCAGCTCCGCTTATGAAGCCGTGATCTAATCCTGTTAACATGAAATAAGCCTGATCGCGAGCAGGTTCAAGCTAGCGCACCTGTTGCTATGACAGCAAGTTCAGGATGAGCGTCGAAGAACCAAACAATCCAAGATCATGCCGAATCGCCAACAATCAAATCCAGCTAAGTGAGTTAGCGACGTACGAAGAACGGGCCCCTGTTGTGTGAGCCAGGCATAAGAGCGTGTGTGTTTCAGAGTTGGCAACCCCGTGATTAATTACCGGGGCTCCGCCCTAAAGACGTCCAGATTGCCTGTGAGTGTTATGCCGCGTTCCAGGCAACCTGTAACCCGTGTTTTTCCAACTCGTAACTGGGTTTCACTTATACCCGTGAAAGTGCACTGGAACGGCAGTCAAACCCGTGACTTCCCTCCCGTGAATTCGTACTAGATCGATGTACTCCCAGTTACGAGTTGAAAAAACACGGATTACAGGTTGCCTGGAACGTCTCTGGTTACTTACGTAACCTATGTTCTCTGAATAGGGAACGAGACGCTGCGGAAAGCGCAGTGGGATATTCTCTGAATGTGCCGATTGTCTGAAGCCTTATAGAATCACGCCAATTCATTGGCTGATGGCGTCCGCGCAATATGGCTCCGCCCCGACGCTCTTACGTCGCATCATACGTATTCGCGCGCGCGCCATCTGCTCCTCAGATTTCTCTGCCGAAAAGAAACTGTCAGCAGCGCGAGGAGCTTGGCCGCTAACGCAGCGTCTCGTTCCCTATTCAGAGAACATAGGTTACGTAAGTAACCAGAGACGTTCTCTTTCATAGGTTCTCTCAACGCTGCGGAAAGCGCAGTGGGAACGGACTACCAAACTCGCCAAGCTAGAGCGCTTTTATGACTGGTAGATAAAAGAGACAACGACCGAAACGAGTTCAAACAGAAAGAACCTGGGAACCCGGGGTCATGTCAAGATCCAAGCTATAGAACCTTACAAAAGTATGCGGAGAGGACCAGCCTGCCGCAACACAAATATCCTCCAAAAGTGCTCCTCTGAAAAGAGCTTGAGAAGATGCTACACTTCTGGTGGAATGTGCTCTAATGTTAAGAGGTGAAGGCAAGCCACGCACCCCATAAGCCAACGAGATAGCCTCTGTGACCCAGTGAGAAATCCTCTGCTTCGATGCAGCAAGCCCACGGCGGCTAGCACCGAAACAAACCAGAAGCTGGTTAGATTTCCTCCAACCGCCTGAGCGGTCTACATATATCTTAAGAGAACGAACTGGGCAGAGCAAGTTAAGCTCCCTATCTTCCTCAGATGAAAATGGAGGAGGGTGGAAAGCATTAAGGTTAACTACCTGAGAGCGGAAACTTGAGGAAAGAACCTTGGGGACATACCCTGGTCTAGGCCTCAAGGAAACTTTGACCAGGCCAGGGGCAAAGTCCAAGCAGGACTCGCTAACAGAAAGAGCTTGTAAGTCTCCCACCCGCTTTAATGAGGACAAAGCTAACAAAAGAGAAACCTTAAGAGTCAGAATCCTAACCGGAGCTGACTCCAAGGGCTCAAAGGGGGCTTTCGTCAAACCCTCTAGGACAACAGAAAGATCCCATGAGGGGACTCTAGGGGAGCGAGCCGGTTTCAGGCGCTTCACCCCACGCATAAAGGCAGAAACTAACCTTAACTTGCCTAGGGGAATCTCATCCGATTCCCTATGCGCTGCAATAGCCGCGACATAAACCCTGAGAGTGGTAGCGGCTGCTCCAGCCGCAAACTTCTCCTGCAGGAATTCCAGTACTGAACCAGCAGGGCAGTTAACTGGGCTCTTATCATGTGCTAAACACCAAGTCTCAAAAACCTTCCATTTGGAAGAATATAATCTCCTTGTAGAAGGAGCTCTAGCACTCGCAATAGTCTCCTGAACGTCAGTTGGGAGACCGGAGCTTAATGCTAACGGCCTCTGATCGGCCAAACATACAGCTTCCACATGTCTGGGCGAGGATGCCATATCCTGCCCTGTAGCTGGGACAGCAGATCTTCCCTGACCGGGATCCTCCAGGGGGAGACTCCAGTAGAGGAACTAGCTCCGAAAACCATGGCTGAGATGGCCAGAACGGAGCTACCAGGAGGAGGCGGACTCCGCTCTCTCTCACTCTGGCCAAGACCGCCGGGATCAGTTTGATGGGCGGGAAGGCATAGAGTTTCTGCGTTGGCCAAGGGTAAGCGAACGCATCTATCCCCAATGGGGCCGGGGGACTCAGGGAGAACCAAAGAGGGCATTGGGATGACTCTTGAGATGCAAAGAGGTCCACCTCCGCCTCTCCAAAAACCTTCCAGATTAGAGCCATCGTCTGGCGGTTCAACATCCATTCTCCCGATCGGAGTTTCTGTCTCGACAGAAAATCTGCTGCGAGGTTCAGAACCCCTGGGACATGAACCGCTCTTAGAGATAGGAATCTGCTCTGAGACCACAGGAGAAGGTGACGCGCATGCCTGTCTAGGGTGCGCGACCGAGAACCTCCCTGCCGGTTCACATGAGACACCACTGCCATATTGTCCGTTCTGACAATGACATGGTGACCCTCCAGAAGAGGGAGGAAATGAAGCAGAGCCAGAAAAACGGCCCTTAACTCCAGGCAGTTTATGTGCCAGGAGAGAGCCTCTCCGGTCCAGACCCCACACGCTGGTCTGCCCTCGAAAACCGCTCCCCAGCCGGTGAGAGAGGCATCCGTCGTAATCATCTGGCGACGAGATACCGCACCCATGCTGACCCCTTTCCGAAGAAAAAGAGGGTCCCGCCAAACTGACAGGGCTCGAAAGCAACTGCGCGATACCTTCAGTAGGCGAAGGGTTGACCCGGAGGGTCGAACCCCTGAGAGTTTCACCCCCCACATGAAGGGTCTCATGTGGAGTAGGCCCAGCGGTAGCACGGAGGAGGCCGCAGCCATAAGGCCCAGCATCCTGCGGCAGGTGCCCACAGACACATGATGGCCTAGTGAAAAACGAGCCAAGCATGTCGTCAAGCTGGAAATCCGTGCAGGGGCCAAACGGGCCTGCATGAGAACGGAATCCATGTTCACCCCCAAGAAAACGGTGCTTTGAGCCGGAGCAAGAACACTCTTCTCCGAGTTCAACCTCAAACCGAGAGACTGGATATGACTCAGAACGACGTCTCTGTGGTGGGCCACTAGCTCCCTGGATTGGGCTAAAATGAGCCAATCGTCCAGGTAATTTAGAACACGGATGCCCTGGAGCCGCAATGGGGCCAGAGCTGCATCCATGCACTTTGTGAATGTCCTTGGAGCTAGAGATAGGCCGAAGGGAAGGACCCTGTACTGGAACGCCCTTTCTCCAACGGCAAACCTGAGGAATTGCCTGTGTCGCTGTACAACCTGGATGTGAAAATAAGCATCCTTTAGGTCTATCGTCACGAACCAATCCCCTGGCCGAATCTGAGATATGATAGCTTTCAGCGTCAACATCTTGAATTTCCCTTTGTAAAGGGGCGAAGTTCAGCCGGCGGAGGTCCAGTATGGGACGCAAACCGCCGCCCTTCTTCGGGACCAGGAAGTAACGGCTGTAAAAGCCCCGCTCGGTTTCCCCTGGAGTAATCTCCTCTATTGCTCCTTTGAGAAGGAGGGAAGAGATTTCCTGCTGCAGTACAGAAGCCTGAGCGGCGCTGTCTACTACAGTAGGAAACACCCCGTTGAAACAGGGGGGATTGCGGCAAAACTGAAGAGTGTAGCCGAACCGAATTGTGCGAAGAACCCAGGACGATACCCCTGGTAAGCGTTCCCACTCTGGAAGGAAATGTGATAGAGGAGGAGGGATGTTGTAATGCAGACGACATACCTGAGTAAGGGTGCCGTGTTGACGCTCCTGGGGTAAAGAGGTTGACTGTGCAGGAGGGCCATCGGCGTCCTGGCACGTGATGGGAGGCATCGAGATTGGGGTCATGGTGACCAGGTCCGCCTGCTTCGGAGGAAAACGGAAAGTGCCTCCGAGGATGCGGCCGGTAGTTATAGAGAGCGTGGGGGGTGAGGGGAGAAAGCCGAAAGCGTCTCCTTCCTCCCGCACCAGACTGAGTAGAGAAGGTGAAATATGGCCTGCACTTCGAGACACTCTGAGTGGCGAAGGTGACAGGGCAAGGAAAGGAGAGCTGGGAGGTGGGCAGAAACGCTTGCGCGGTCTGACCCAACCCTGAGGAACCAGAGGAGCTCTCCTTTTTCTGACCGGAGGGTCAGGAACGGCTCTGCGCCGCCGGAGCAGTCGGTTTGTCGGACCGCTTCAACTGGAGGCGCTTGTGAGGCCGTTGACGGGGAAACGGGCGACCGCGGGCTCCCCAAACCGTGGCAGGTGGGGGATGCCCTGGTTCGCTTCTTCTGGAAGAGAACTCCGGTCTATGAGAGGGACGTTCTCTGGGTCGCACCGGGGGGGGAGCAGAAGGTTCCCTAGCCCTCCTGGGCATGAACTGTCTGAACGCGGCCGATTGGGATTTGGAGGAGCGGAATTTCTCAACCACTGTGTTGACCGCCTCACCAAACAACCCTGTTTGAGAAATGGGGGCGTCCAAGAGGAAAACCTTCTCTTTATCACGGATCTCCGTGAGATTAAGCCACAAGTGGCGCTCCACCGCAACAGAACCAGCCATAGAGCGACCTATAGCACGTGCGGTATGCTTGGTGGCTCTTAAGGCTAAATCCGTAGCCTTACGAAGCTCCTTGACCGCTTCAGGGGTCACACCGTCACCCTCGTCCATTTCCTTCAGGACGTCCGCCTGGTAGGCCTGAAGAATGGCCATAGTGTGCAGGGTCATGCCTGCCTGCCCAGCCGCCATGTAGGATTTCCCAATCAGAGAGGAAGTAGTCCTACATGCTTTAGAAGGGAGAAGGGGGCGCGACTTCCAGGACGGCGCAGACGACGGAGCAAGATGGTCGGCTAAAGTTTCCTCAATCGCCGGAATGGCGGAATAGCCCTGTTCCACAGAACCTACCAGGTTGGTGAAATCAGCAGCAGCCTGTATTAGTGAGGCGCGAAGAGAAAGGCTGCTTCCAGGATCTGGAGATCTCATGATGCAGATCACTGAAAAATGGCAGCTTCCTCCGTTGAGGCCTAGAATTAGGGCCACTGAGAAGCCTTTCGTCGAGTTTCGACGACTGAGACTCACGTGGCTCGTCGGGCCAATCAATAGTGAGCTTCTCCGTAGCGCGCGAAAGCACGTCAACGAGCTCCGCGTAGGCCGCAGTAGGCCGCGCTTCCTGGCCGCTCGGCGGAATAACCTCGTCGGCGAGAGTAGGCCCGAAATCCTCGGAGTCGGAAGCCTCGGTAAAAAGTATATCCTCCAGCCCGAAAGAAACCGCGTCGCGTGCTCCCGGGCTGGGGCGCAAATAATCGTGTGAAAATTCGACTGGCATGTCTCGCGCGTGCCGAGGGGAGGGAGGGAGAGAAAGAGCAGGGCTCGTCTGCTCGAACTCCGCATCCTCAAGCTCTACATCCGAACCCCAGGTCGCGGATCCTCGAGAGGCCTCGGGAGCGCGACAGGGGGAGACGAATGATTCCCTCTCAAAGACCGCGAGCCGCAATTTGAGGGTTTTGAGCAACAAATTTTCACAGAATTTGCATTTAGACGATCCTATAACTGCCTCACGCGCATGTGAAAAACCCAAACATTTAACGCACTTACTGTGTGGGTCGTCGTTAGCGATGTAACGAGCACATGGCGGAGTACAGCGTCTGTAATCCATGGCAGCTTCACCGTAAGGAGAAACAGAGTTCCGCTTGAACAGTCGCAGAAGCGCCGAGAATAATCCAAATGTAATTGTAGCTCAGAAAAATCACGAGCGAAGGGCAAACGTGACCGCTTCGTTCTGAAGGCAGAGAAATCTGAGGAGCAGATGGCGCGCGCGCGAATACGTATGATGCGACGTAAGAGCGTCGGGGCGGAGCCATATTGCGCGGACGCCATCAGCCAATGAATTGGCGTGATTCTATAAGGCTTCAGACAATCGGCACATTCAGAGAATATCCCACTGCGCTTTCCGCAGCGTTGAGAGAACCTATGAAAGAGAACGCGGCATTAATTCAACCTGTTCTGAATTATTAAGCGTTTAATATAACGCTGGTGCAGCTGATTTAGAGTTAAGTTATGGAACAGTGTAGAGCATTTTTGGAAAAGGGTCTTGATTTTTGTCTAGTCTTGGATAATTGCTCTTCATGGGTGTGAGGGAGATTTGTGTTTGGAAAGGGCTCATTTTAGCCCTTTTCCTCTTTGCTGTTGATTGACAGAAAAGGCCGTAAGTACCATGGGATTTGAAGTGAACAGAAGCGGCCTAATGTTTAATCTATGCTGAATGATGCAGTTTTAAAGATGGCAAAACAAATTTTTTTAAACAATTTTTTTTAAAATGTTAAAGGTATGTACCACCCAGACAACCAACCCCATGTTTGGTACTTCAACCCACTCGCTGATGGAGATAACTGCTCTGGCCTATTTTTGGGGTCTTACAGTGTTTGCCCAAGTTTGATGTGACCATAACCACACCACAGATGTACAGTTTTGCAGATTTGGGACTGAAAGTTGAGGCTTGTGCCAAGTGAGTTAAACGCAGATATTTTCTTGTCTTGTGGTTGGTCAGTATTTTTATTTTTTTTGTTCCTTGTGACGTTTCTCAGATACACATATGGCTAACCTGTACCTGGTCAAGCCTTGGTGGAAGTATGCCGTGATCCCTTTCCATACGTTGTGGATCCTGATTTGACCCATCGTTGCCTGAATAAACCTGCAAAGGTTTGACTCCAGCCTTACAGTGGAGGGATTTGTGCTCGATTTAAATATGATTCTGTGTTCTGCTACCAGATGAATGCCACTGGCTGTGCCTTCCTTACTGTCGATACATCAGATTTTTTTGGCACCACATTTGAAAATAATATGCAAGACACATTTCTTGTAAATGTGAACATCACTGAGGAGGGAACAGGTAAGCTATTGGCTGATCTGAACCAATGACGTGTGTATGGAGGACGTTGACTTGTTTATTTGAGTTTCTTTTAGATGTAGTCATGTCAAAATCTGCAACTGTGTCTATTACGTTTGAAGTCGGCAAAGTCATCTTTTTGGACGTTCCGGAATATTTTGAACCTGGATCAATTATTAATGGGAAGGCAAGTAAAAGTGAATTCCCTGATACAGAACCCTTCACATTGGTTCCCTTTCCTAACCTTTATCATTCCCAACAGATCTCAGTGTCTCGTTTTGATGGTGCTCCAATTGCAAACAAAGTGGTTTATCTCCTGGATGGTAACAGCTGGCCCAATAAACTGCTGATGGATCTGACCACAAACGGACTGGCCACGTTCTCACTCGACACTGTTAATCTTCCTAAAGCTGCTCTCAATCTGGTGGTATGATTTGCTCTTTGCATTTTGAGATGTAGACATCTCAATTTCTCTCTCAAGAAACCGATTGCATTCGTTGTTGGCGCTGACTCCAGCGGTTGGATCCTTCGTCTCTTTCTAACTTTTGTCCTATTTCTAATCTACCTTTAATTTCTAAAATCATTGAGAAAGTTGCACTGACTCAATTACAATCATACTTGGCTGTAAATTCTCTGCATGAAACGTTTTAATCCGGTTTTAAAGCTTTACACAGCACTGAAACTGCCCTTTTAAAAGTTTCATGCGATATTTTCACAGAAACTGATTCTGGTAAATCCATTGCTTTAGTTTTATGAGTGCCGCATTTGATTTAGTTGACCATGAGATCCTGTTGCGACGTCTGGAGATATCTGTAGGCTTTCATGGCGCAGTCTTACAGTGGTTCCGTTCCTATCTGACCAACAGATGTTTTAGTGTTCGTATTGGTCATTAGTCCTCCTCTAGTCTACCTCTAAATTGTGGAGTCCCACAGGGATCAATCCTCGCCCCGGTATTGTTTATCCTGTATATGCTACCTCTGGCCTCCATTTTTAATAAACACGGAGTATCCTTTCATTTATACACTGATGATACTCAGATCTACTTTCCATTAACGACAAAAATGGTTTACAATCCCTGTTGGCCTGTTTAAATGAACTTAAGCTTTGGCTGTCAAGTAATTTTCTAAATTTAAATGAAAATAAAACCAAAATCATTTTATTTGGGCCCAGGGAAAACTGTGTTCTTGATGTTGACCGTGGTCCACTTGCCTCTTATGAAACTCAATGCGCTAGAAATCTGGGCTTTCTGTTCGATCATAACCTAAAATTTGATAAACAGATCAGTGCTGTTGTAAGATCATGCTTTTTTCATCTTCGCCAACTTTCTAAAGTGAAACCTTTTTTAACCAAGAGTAACTTTTAAACAGTGGTCCATGCTTTTGTTACATCACGTTTAGACTATTGTAATTCTCTTTATGTTGGTGTCTCTCAGTCTTCCCTCTCCCGTCTACAGCTAGTGCAAAACGCAGCTGCTAGACTTCTCACTGAGACCCATAAGTACGAGTCGATCACCCCGTTTTTATCATCACTGCACTGGCTACCTGTCAACTTTAGAATTGATTTTAAAATTTTATTACTTGTTTATAAAGCATTTAACAATTTGGCCCCTCAGTACCTTACTGATCTACTTCGCCCATACACTCCCTCTAGAAGTCTGAGCGATCAATGTCTACTCATCGTGCCTAGATCTAGATTTAAAAAGCGAGGTGATCGCGCCTTCGCAACTGCGGGCCCTAAACTTTGGAACAGTCTACCTCTCCACATTAGATTAGCCTCGTCTGTTTCCTCCTTCAAATCTTCTTTAAAAACATATTTATTTTCTTTGGCGTTTAATACTGCTTAATTTTGGTAATTATTGTTTATCTATAGTTGTGTTTTCCTCTATTTGTAATCTTTATTATGATTTAGTTTTTTCCGTCCTGTACGGCACTTTGATCAGCCTTGGTTGTTTTTAAATGTGCCTTATAAATAAATATTGTATTGTATTGTTAATGGTTACAAATCGCCATACAAGGGTTGTTTAGCTTCTCCATTCTGATTCTCCCAACAACCCATCTAGTGAACTGACTATAGTAAAGCTCGAGCAGCCGCTCAAATGTGGTGCTGTGTTTCCAGTGACCGTGAAGTATTCTTTTGTTGGTGAGGCTGCCGACTACAGTGTTGACATCATCTATATGGTGAGTGGACATCTCTTTTTTTTATTTTTATTATTTTTTTTTTATTAGGAACATGTTTAATGTATCTATCTCTTGTCAGGTCTTGTCCAGAGGAGTGATCGTCCTCAATGGAATTCAGACGGTCAAAGCGAGGGCTTCTAATACCTTCACCAGCCGCTGTGTCATTCCAGCTGCATGTCAGTGTCGATATTGCTCCAGTAGTGCAGATTCTGGTCTACTGCATTCTTCCCAGTGAGAATGTGGTTGTTGGTAGTGCGTCGTTTGACACAGAAACATGTCTCCAAAACAAAGTATGTGCACTAGCATCTTTAGGCTTCAAGTGGGGAATGGTGACGTTTCCTACAACGTGTTGGTTCTTGTTCCAGGTGTCTCTACAGTTCTCTCCTGCTACGGCCGTTCCTGCTGAGGGAAATGTTCTGACTGTCTCTGCTGAAGCAGGATCTCTGTGTGGCATCAGTGCTGTAGATCAGAGCATCCGGATCATGGAGCTAGGAAGACATCTGAGTGCTGAACTGGTATCACGTGCCTCAATTAGATTTCAACCAGTTCTGTTGCCTCTTGTTCCTTATATGTGGCTTCAAATCCTTAACATGGCTTACTTAACACTTGTGGTTATTAAACTTTGTTTTAAAGGTGCAGTGTGTAACAGTGAGTAACATTTTTGACTATTTATTAACAGAAATGCAATATGACATCCATAACTATGTGTTCAGTTGTGTATAAAGAACTTACTTAATAAACCGTAATGTTTTTATTACCTTAGAATTAGGCATTTATATCTACATAGGCACGGGAATCCCCTTCTATGAAGGCCGCCATATTATGACGTCATATTTCTACCGTAGCTGACAGCGAACAAACAGCGTTACAGAGCGCGTTTCGTCACTACTTTGAAAGAGAAGCCGCAGAAAGCTAGAAGAAGCTAGTCATAAACACCGTGAGTAGTGACTTTTCCCTTGTCAGTGGTGTAAATATGTAGTTGGATTGTTTCATGTAACTTAATTCTTCTCCCTCGCTGTGTTATGGCTTTGCTATGTGGGGATAAATGTGCTGGTTACGTTCGTGAGACAGCTGATTAGTAGGCTAATTACTCTTGTCATTGACCGGAAAACAGTTACAGGAATCACCAACCCATCGATCTTGGAAGCATTTTAAGTCGATCGAGTTTCAAAATCAGAGAAAAAAGGCTATTGTTTGTAATAAGTGGTGTCTATGGGATGCGGAGGCACGCGTGCTGTTACAATCACGTCATTTTGCCGCACGCACCTTTGGGCTCATGCGGACGCGTCGAGTATAAACAAGGCTTTAACCAGCTCAGTAACAGCTCATATTAGCCAGCTAAACTTTTACTACCCTGTTAGAAAAAATCTATAGTTGCATAGTTTCATGTGGTTCTACTCCCTCGCTGTATTATGGGTTTGCTATGTGGGGAGAATGTGCTGGTTACGTTCGTGAGACAATCAGCTGATTACAATTATTTACAACAACTGTGACGAGATCTGTCGTGTCGACAGCTCTGACCAATATTATTATATTATGTATTAAGACCCTTGATCCTCACCTGACTATGGCTTTGTAAACTGTATCCATGATGTGGTTTATAATGGACTGTGGTACTCCATGTTAGCTGTGGCTTGTTTTACTCTGGCTCACTACGACGATGTTTGTCCCGTTTTAGCCACCGTAGCTTCTTCGAAAGGGAGGGGTGAGGAGTGGGCTGAGCCCTTAGTGTAAACTCGCAAACGAACCGCTAGATGTCGCCAAAAAGCTACACACTGCACCTTTAACCATTTAAAATTGTGGCGCTTTGCTTACAGGTGACCCTTCATAGTCAACTGGCAAATTTAAAAGCCTTTTCTCTTCCAACCATGGTAATAAGCTGTGTAAATTTAGGGGCTTTTTACATTGCACTTAACCCTGGGTTATCATCCTTAAAGGGGTCTTTGATCTTTTGACAGTTAAAGGAACACTCCACGAACACCATTTCTTTAAACTTGGGGTTATTCACCGTCTCCCCTACATTTAGATAGGTGGGCAAATGCATTTTTGTCTCAGTGGATGCATTGTCTTAGTCTGGCAGCACCACCGCTAGCTTAGCATAATGAATGGAATCCTTTGTTGCCGGATAGCACGTCATGATTAAGTGATCCAAAAAAAAAAGCACAGGTGACGCACTGCTACTTGGGTGCAGAGATGTCACACAACACCTGATATAAAGCTTGCCACAAATAACCAGCAAAAGTAATGATTATGCATGAAACATTTGAATTGATTATTAATAAACTAGTTTTCTATGTCAGTGTCGGCTGCAAAGATAAAGTTGACTATGCAGACTTTCCATTTTCGTAGTAGTGAACGTGCCTATAGAGAATGCACACTTCATACGAATTAGCCTACATAAGCAGAATAGCCAATTTCTTTTAGTTTTTAATGGTTTTGTGTAAAAGTAAGTTCACGGTCTGGCGCCTCCTTGTCCTGATAATATTGTCTACTATATTTGATTATTTATTAATTCCTCTGTCTTCTATAAAACTTGCCAGCATCAACCTAAAACACTGGGCATGTTGTTAAAACATTGTTAGAAGGTTGGGTACATTGTGCCAACGTTCTGTGTTTGCTGGGAAGCTAGTCCCAGACTAAAATGCATGTTTGAGCTATATTAACTGAAAGCAACTTGCACTGACATTATCTTAAAATATGTCATTGCCATTGTTTTGTCTCAAAATGCACACCAGTGATCTTTCTAAGACACATTTATAAAAACTACTTAAATGCCCCAATTGAACAAATGCCTAAATCCTGTCTTAATCTAAGCACCGTCTGTGAAAACGGGCCTACATGTGTCACTGGCAGTATTTAGATGTGTTTTAAATCAATACCAGATAGAACTCCTAATTAACAGACTAAATTAATTCCAGGTGATGGGTAATCAATTAAATTATGTGTTCCCTGACTATTAAGAGTGTTTAAATATCCCTGCCTTCAGTGCAGAAGATTGAAAGAAGCAGCTGAAAGAAACAGTAGTAGAGTATCACAAGACAAGCTCTAAGTCTTTTGAAAGAGACTCCTGATTTAGGTTTGGTCTTGGATGATCTTTCCTCATGGCTGTGAGGGAGACTAGTTTTTGGAAAGGGCTCATTTTAGCCTTTTGTCTCTTTGCTGTTAATGGACAGAAACCAGGGCCGTAAGTACTGTTATGTGGGGATTAACTAAACTTTATAGATTGTGAAAATGAGCTTTGTGAACCGATTGAAGCATTGTAAAAGATCACTACTCTTCATTTGTTGCTATCTGGTGATAAAATAGATGTCCTGTGGTTTCTGAAACTAAACCTCTATTTTTCCACAGGTTATTCATGGTGACGTTCCCTGCAGTGATTGAGTCTGGATCTGATGCCAAATTATGCATAACTCTTCTGAAACCCCAAGAGAGTCTCACAATGACCGTTTCTCTGCTTGATGAGAAAAACAGGACAATTCAACTTGTGCAGCAGACGACTTCAACTTCGTTTCACCGCTGTTACAGTTTCCAGGTCTGTCATGAGACTCATGTGCCTTATATATATATATATATATATATTTTTTTCTCTTGTCTGGTTTGTTGTTAACAGAGTTTCTCCACAGGCTCCTCTAGTAGATGGAGAATTGGTGCAGAAGCTGAAGGTTGACGTTCAAGGGAAGGTCTTCAGAGCGACTGAAGAGAGGAAAGTCATGTTCAGACGTTACCTGCCTTTGACCTTCATCCAAACAGACAAACCCATCTACAATCCAGGACAAACAGGTGAGCTCTGAATGTTCCTTGGTTTAATATTAGAGCTGTAGAAAGTCCAATGTGCTTCAAGTTTTGATAATCTTCAAGTGCATTGATGTGAGTTTATTGCTGTCTTTGCAGTGAATTTCAGAGTTGTCACTATGGATACTAGATTTGTGCCTTTTGATCAAATGGTAGGATCAGATATTTCACCATATTTCTAGCCATAAAAAACTGCTAAAGAGTGCATGTAAAAATAACCTGCATTAAATTTGCATTTTCATTTTCAGTAATTTTTGCAGCATGTGTGTTTTAAATGTTTAATAATCTTGTCTTTGTCTTGCAGTACAATCTGGTGGTGGTAGAGGTGAGTGTGCTCCGGTGCAGGTCTTTGAATGGAGCCAACGCAACTTTTGTACATTTGCTTTGTTTGCTGTTTTTCCTCTGAGCTGTTAACTGTTTTATTAGGACAATAATAATAACCGGATTAGTCAGTGGACAAATGTTTCCTCAACGGGTTGGATATTGCAGCTTTCTCATGATTTAAACCCAGAGGCTCAGATGGGGATGTACAAACTAAAGGCTTTTATTGGTGAACGAACAATCTCCCAGGTTTTTGAGGTGAAAAAATATGGTAAGTTGTTGTGTATAAATTGTACAGCAGTTCAATGACAGCTCT
>JAZAVI010001984.1:0-20973 GCA_036326025.1 Chrosomus eos | reverse complement strand
GGAAGAATGAGTCGGAATGCCCACAGGCTAATTACAAGCTAAAAGTGTCTTTATTTGTATGTTTTCTAAGAATACTTTTCATGTACGTGTCACTGGTTCTTTTCTGTTGTTTGTTTTGATCCTGTCTTGGTCTGAAATATCCGTGCTGTAGTGCTGTGAGCACAATCATGAGCTGATCCCGTTTCCCTAACCCGCCATATTCCCAGCTGTGTCTCCTATGTCCCCTTGTTGTCAGCTGATCATAAGCTTTGTTGCGTGCATGTCCCATGTTCTGTGTTCTTCTGTTGCTTACCTGCTGGCGTTTGTGTTCAGGAACCTAAGATGAGGGGTTTGTAAGCGAGGCCTGTGGTTCTCTCCCTGTCGGGGTTCTCTGGGAGTCTCCGGGGGTCTCCGGGGGTTTCTGGGGGTCTCCAGGGTGTCTGGGGGTCTCCGGGGGTCTCCAGGGGTCTCTGGGAGTCTCCGGGGGTCTCCAGGGGTCTCTGGGAGTCTTCGGGGGTCTCCGGGGTCTCTGGGGGTCTCTGGGGTCTCGGGGTCTCAGGGCGTCTCCTCTACCTGCGTGTCCGCTGAGTGAGGGCAGTGCGCACGGGAACACCTTACGGAGAGTCTACATTTTTGCACTGTCACAGAGACTGTTTCTGTTTTGTTCTCAAAGTTTTCTAATAAACTTTTCTCACGTTCATCACAGCATTTGAGTCCTCGTATTCTCTGAGTTCCCGACAGTACGTCCATGTCGTTTTCTCTGCTCGCTTCTTGACAATTGTGTGGTACAGTAGCAAGTGGCAGCAAGTGGCAGCACGTCTGTTTGTCACTCTGAGACACTGTTTGAGTGAGTGAGTTTATTGACATTGGCATTACTCTTATGAATTAAAAAACTCAATTTTTAATGCATAGTGAACACCCTGCGATGATGTTTTTGGGGTTTACTGGACTGATTTTTTTATCAAGATTGTGGATGCTTTTCGACTACCAGCTACAGGCACGACCAGCTCAATGTGAGTGTGCTTGTTTTTGGAGAACATTGTTATGAATTCCTGTGCCTAGCTGTGTGCATACCTGGATTTACTTTTTTACTCGCTTTGTCTGCGTTGGCGCGGAGCGGAGCAACTTTGGTGTGGGCTTCCATCTGTCTTGGTGCTGCTGTGGGACGGGTGGCTTCGCGGTGGAGGAGGGAGATCTGATTTCGGTTGTGGTCTCGGTCGGTCCGGGGATGGTACCATCATGGAGGAGGCATTGTTGCATATCTTCTCTGGATTGGTGTAAACTTTGGAACGCATTGTTTCTTTGCGGTGATTATTTGTTTGGATTCGCTTCCTGCTTCACGGCACTGCGTCACGGGAGGACGCTGCGGAGGGGGCGGAGCTGGTGGTGGAGTTACTCTACTTGAAAAAGAGGATCCTGAGTTTTTAAACAGATATTGATCAAAATCCTTGAACTAAAATGGAGTTAAATCCGCGGATGTTTCTTCTGTGCTGTACTTGATAGCGCTGTGTGCCTCTATTGGAATCTCCCATCGTTGCCATGGAAACGTGTTGCTCTCACGTCCAGGTTGTTTTCTCCGGGGGAGGAGCGAAACAAGCCATCAGCTGGCTATGGTCATTCAACCTCAGCCTTTGCTCTTCACTTCTGGCACATTAGAAGTGCAACGTCTAAGCTTTCTTATGGCTCTGCAAAACCATCTGGGGTCTCAAGGAGCAGCCCTTTTAAGCTTGACAGTGATTCACATCACAAACCACTCATTTCAAACTGCCTAAACAGAGAATTTTTCTAATATTGCTGCTATTAATTTCTGGGAATATCCACCCAAATCCAGGCCCAGAGCGAAATATGTCATATGACACTCCTAAAAGGTTTAAATGCAGAAAGGGCCTGGGATTTTGTCATTTGAATGTTCGTAGTCTGGTTGGCAAAATAGATATGCTTCGTATCTGGGCACTTTCAACCAATGCTGATGTTTTTGTTTTAAGTGAAACATGGCTTAACAACTCTATTTCTGATAAGGATGTGACTGTAGATGGGTACAACTTATTCAGAACAGACCGACTAAAAAAGGGTGGAGGTGTTGCACAATTTGATTGAGACAATTTGAATTGTTGGCCCTTGATTTAGAAGTTTCTAAGAGTCTTCACATCACAGTTGTTGGTTGTTATAGACCCAGCTGATGGTGGCACTCTTTCTTCATTGAGGGAGTTATTAGCAAGTTTAAATTATAATGAAATTTTTTTTTTTTAGGAGATCTTAACTGGAACTGGCTTTTGCCAGTGTCTGATCATTTTAAATCATTTTGTGATTCTTTTAATCTTTTTCAGATTATGAATAGCCCCACTAGACCAAACCAAAAACATCCAGAAAAATCTTCCATAATTGATCTTATTCTTACAAATGCCCCTCACAAATACTCTTGTGCCTCTGTTTTTGCAAATTATATAAGCGATCATTGTCTTATAGCATCGGTAAGGAACACACAAATTCCTAAAACAAGGCCACGCATAATCTCTAAGAGGGCAATGAAGCAGTTCTCATTGCAAGGTTTTCTACATGATCTGTATGATTTTGATTGGGGAAGAATTAGCCTATTGATGATGTTGAGACATGCTTGGACATTTTTTTATGATGGTTTTACAAGCCTGGTAAATAAGCATGCCCCACTCAAAAGACATAGAGTGAAAGGGCGAAATAATGTTTGGTTTAGTAATGAATTGTCTGACCTTCTTCTGGAGCGAAACCAAGCCTGGGCTCAGGCTAGAAAGTCAAAGCTTGAGTCTGACTGATTGAAATTTCGACGATTACGTAATTTATGTACTGTAAAAATTCGTAATGATAAATCCACTTTTTTCCTTTCTGAAACATCAAAGAATTTAAATATTAACCCTCATTAAGTTCTGGCTAAATGGACACGTCGTGTTACTAACGTAAACCTCGGTTCTCTCTAGAAGAGGGAACGAGTGTTGCGTAAGCTAGATTACGCTACGGGAAAACTCCTTTTCTCGAGAATACTGAAGCCAAAAAATTATCCTTTAATTTTCTCATATTTAAAACGCATGCTTGCACAGAGCAGACCTAGAATAGGCAGCTCGTGCGCCTATTGCTGCTCTGTGGCAAGATGCTGCAACCTATCGGTGAACTGGGAGTGACGTCAGCACCAATAGCAGCGCGGGTGCCTGAGTGCGTCACGTCCCGCCAGAATAGGCGTGGCTTACCTCTATATAAGCCCGGTCCAGATAGGGTGTTCTTTGGTTTTTCACACTGAAGCGAAATAAGAACGCAGCATTAACACGGCCGGGTTAGCAACACTCGTTCCCTCTTCTAGAGAGAACCGAGGTTACGTTAGTAACCGAGTGTCGTTCTCTTACGAGAGTACTCTCGTGTTGCGTAAGCTAGCTTACGCTACGGGAACCCAGTTTAAAGCGCCTTGTAAGCTGAGGCCATTCACATTAAGTCCGAGGGCCGTGCCCGGGAAACACATAATGGTGAAGATATGTGGGTCAACACAAAGTGAACCCTAACACGTATTGATCATATGGTGACACCTCATAAGTATAAGGAAGTGCTTAACACAGTATAACAGTCATCGTGTATGACAAGCTCATACAGAAAACACTTTGGCCTGCAACGCAGGGACCTCCAGGTTATAAAACCTTATAAATGTAGACGGAGAGGCCCAGCCTGCCGCTCTACAAATATCTTGGAGTGAAACCCCACTAGTCCAAGCCCACGATGAAGCCATACTTCTAGTAGAATGGGCTCGAACACCTAAAGGGCATTGAAGGCCTTTAGACTTGTAAGCCAAGGCGATAGCATCAACTATCCATCTGGAAATGCTCTGTTTCGAGGTAGCTAGCCACTTAGTGCGGCCACCAAACGAAACGAACAGTTGCTCCGACTGCCTGAAGGCAGCAGTACGTTGAATGTAAACTCTTAAAGCCCTGACCGGGCAAAGAACGTTTACATCGCCGTCACTGTCGGTTCCCGGAAGGGCTGACAGGGAAATGACCTGCGCTCTAAACGGAGTAGAGAGCACTTTGGGGACATAACCGTGTCTCGGTTTGAGCATAACTTTAGAATCATTAGGCCCAAATTCCAAACACGACGCACTTACGGAGAGCGCATGCAAGTCACCCACTCGCTTCACTGAAGCGAGAGCCAAGAGAAAAATCGTCTTGAACGAGAGACACCGTAAGTCCGCAGACTGCAGGGGCTCAAAGGGACCACCCTTCATGGCCTCCAGGACCGTGGAGAGGTCCCAGGCCGGAACCATGGGAGGTCGCGGAGGGTTCAACCTCCTAGCTCCTCTAAGAAAACGAACGATAAGGTCGTTTTTCCCCAGAGGCTGACCGTGCAGAGGTTCTGAGAACGCTGTAATGGCTGCAACATACACCTTAAGCGTGGATGGGGACCTGCCCTCATCCAAAAGCTCTTGGAGGAAGAAAAGAACTTCCGCAACGCTACAGCACGGTGGGTCTAGGTTTCGGGGCCGAACACCAGCCAGAAAACACTGACCACTTCTCGTAGAGGTGTGGTCTCTCGCTTGTGTAATTGTACTCAGCACCCCGGCCGGGAGGTCAGTGGGTATCTGTTGACCACCCATACATGCAGTGCCCACAAGTCGGGCGCGGGTGCCAAATCGCGCCTCTGGCCTGAGAGAGGAGATCCTTCCTCAAGGGGATCGGCCACGGAGCTGTGCGCGTGAGCTGCATCAGTTCTGAGAACCAAACGTGGTTCCTCCAGAACGGCGCCACTAGGAGCACAGAGCACCTGCATTCCCTCACTCGCTTGATTACCTGTGGTAATAGTGCGATCGGGGGAAAACGCGTACAGCGGGCCGCTGGGCCAGTCGCGGGCCAGCGCATCCGTGCTCTTCGTGAAGAATATTGGACAGTGCGCGTTCTCTGCTGATGCAAAGAGATCGACCTTCGCCCTGCCGAACATATCCCACAGTAACTGGACTGTTTGGGGGTGCAGAGACCATTCCCCTGGGGGAACATTGTCTCTTGACAGCCTGTCCGGGCCCACGTTCTGGAGTCCCGGCACATGCGCTGCTGCGAGGGACCCTAAATTGAGATGGGACCAAATCAGAAGGCGTTCCGCCAGCGCGTGCAAGCGTCGTGATCTGAGACCGCCCTGGCGATTTATGTAGGACACCACAGCCATGTTTATTAAGCCACTAGAACGTCCTGGCCCTTTAACAAGGGGAGAAAATGTTCTAGGGCGTTCACCACTGCTATCATTTCTAGACAGTTTATGTGGAGACGGCCCTCCCAAGCCGTCCAGTGGCCGAAAACCGGCCCTTTGCCCTCGTACAGGGCGCCCCAACCTGAGTTGGAGGCGTCTGTCAAGATAACCTTCCGTGACGAAGTCGTTCCTAGAACGGTGCCGGACTGGTACCAGTCTGACACCCTCCAAGGTCCCAGTGCTGTGACACAAGCCTGGGTCACCCTGAGGCGGAAAACGACCGGAAGTCCATGCTCGTTGCGGGGCTCGTGTTTTCAACCAGTGCTGGAGGGGGCGCATGCGCAGCAGACCCAACCGAAGCACTGCCGAGGCTGAGGCCATAAGACCTAGCATCCTCTGGAAATCCTTCAGAGGAAAAACACAGCCGACTTTGAAGGACGCCGCTGAGCGCTGTATCTGCAGCGCGCGCTGTGACGTCAGCCGTGCTGTCATAGACACAGAGTCTAAGTCTATCCCCAGGAAGGAGATCTTCTGACTGGAGACAGCGAGCTCTTGGTCCAGTTGATTTGGAGACCCAAGTCTCGCAAGTGACTGAGTAATAAAGCCCGTGGGCTATCAGTTCTGATTCTGATTGGGCTAATATAAGCCAGTCGTCCAGATTAGTTCAGTATGCGCATCCCCGTAATCTCAGGGGGGCGAGTGCCTCGTCTATGCACTTCGTGAAAGTACGGGGTGCTAGAGACAGGCCGAACGGCAGGACGGTGTATTGATAGCTCTGACCCTCGAAGGCGAATCGTAAGAAAGGCCTGTGACGGGGCGCTATTTGAATCTGAAAATAAGCATCTTTCAGATCCAGAGAAATAAACCAGTCCCCCGAGGCGAATCTGCGTGAGGATCTGCCTGGTCGTGAGCATTCTGAACGATCTCCTCATCAGCGCTTTGTTTAAATGCCTGAGATCTAGGATGGGTCTGAGACCGCCATCCTTTTTGGGGACAAGGAAGTACCTGCTGTAAAACCCGGACTGGCTGAGATTTAGAGGAACGGTTTCTACAGCCCCTTTCTGCAGCAGTTTCGCTATTTCGGCACGCAGCAGATGTGCAACATCGCCTTGTACTGTAGTTTCGACCCTGGTTGTGAAACGCGGGGGTCTGCGAGCGAACTGCAGTAAATAGCCCCGCTTTATGGTGTTTAGCACCCATTTGGACACATTCGGAATCATTTCCCATGCTTTTAGCCGTAAAGCTAGAGGAAGGATGACGCCCGGGCTCTGAACGGTGCGTGTATGTGACACACATCTCGCAGCGCCTGTCAGAGGGCGCGTGCTTATAGAGGCGCGCGCCTCTCTACACACAGAGCACAGCCTGTGTTTATTAGAGACACCTCTGAGTAAGTGTGTGCGGCGGGGCAAACAGTGTTTATCGGTAGAAGTGAGCACTGGGGGGTGGGCACATGTACTACCTTTGAAACACGGGGGGCGTGAGCCTTTAATGATGTGGGCCGTGTATGAGTGAGTGTCACTGGACGGGCCGTGCTTATGTGTAGGGGTGGGCACTGAGAAGTGGGCACATTTCCTACATTTCAAACACCTTCGGCGTGAGCCGGAAAAACAGACATAATGCTCTCTTTGAGATTTATCTGGGTAGCCGTGAAAACGGCTTTTGTGTGCAGGCGAGCAGGGTAACATAATGGGCTCGTTGGCTGCGAAATACACTACTCCAGCCGCCTCCGTCGAGGGAGCTGTTAGAGCGATGCGTGCTGCTTTCAATGGCGGTCCGGCCGCGGCGAGACTCGCACATTGTCGCTTCCTGAGCGCGGTCAGGAAGTCTTAGGAGGCTCGGGGTTCAGCACGATCTTTGGTCGGGGCCCCCTGGGGGGAGGCGGACCCTGGCGGCTACCAGAGCGTGCGCGCTGACGGCTGTCTGCAGGGCGGCGACGCTGAGAAGCTGGCGGCTGAGGAGGCGGGCGGCGGCGCTGAGCTTCGTGCAGGCGGCTGTTTCGGGCGACCTGCAGCGGAACTAGAGCGCCTCGGGATGAAGTGTCGCATGGCTTGTGACGTCTTCTGTACCTCCGTGAAGCGTTCAGTGAAGCCCTTGACTGCTGGGCCGAAGAGGCCGTCAGAGGATACTGGCGCGTCGAGGAAAACAGCTCTGTCAGCCTCCTTCATATCGGACAGAGTGAGCCACAGGTGTCTCTCGGTCACGGTGAGAAGACGCCATGCTGCGACCGAGGGCCTGGGCGGCGGACTTAGTAGCTCGCAAGGCTAAATCCGTAGCGCTTCTCAGGTCTCTGAAGTTCTCAGGCGTCGAGCCCGCCTCGTCCATAGTGCGGAGAGGTTGGCTTGAAACACCTGAAGCACGGCCATACAGTGCAGTGCTGACGCGGCTTGACCGGCGGCGGCGTAGGCGCGACCGATCAGCGACGAAGTAACCCTGCAGGCTTCGAAGGCAGTACTGGCTTCGACCGCCATCCAGCAGATGGTGGGCAGAGGTGCGTGGCCACCGCTTCCTCGACCGGCGGGATGTTCAGATAGCCCCTTTCCTTCGCGCCGTCGACAACGGAGAGCAGCGGAGGAGGAGGGGCGAAGCCTCGAGGAGAAAGGCGCCTTCCAGCTCTTGACTAGCTCCTCATGGAGCTCCGGCAGAAAGGGGATGGGCCTAGCGATAGGAGACGGGCGGCGGCCCGTGAGGAAGCAGCCATCCAGCCGGCTGTGTGCGGGCTCTTCGGGTGAAGACCACTCGAGGTCCGAGGTCCCCTACGGCCCTGGTAGTGAGGCGGAGAAGCTCAGTGTCCAGACTCGTCCGCACCTCGCTGGGTTCAAGCAGGGAAGGGGCGGGGCCGGTTTCGGGGCCCGACCACCCTTCGCTACCTGAGGCGGCAAGCGAACAGATGTCTTGATCCGCGTCGTCCCCCTCGGAATCCGGATGCACGACGGGGGCGCTAGGCTGACCGGCCTTGATCGAGCAGGGGGAGTCGGAGAGTGAGGCACACGGGGAAAGCGCGGTGTGCAGTCGCTCGTGATGGTAGCCTCAGGCATCCTCTGTGAACGGCGCTTTTTACGGCGCGGCCCAGAAGAGAGGAGCGGAGGTGCAGGATCCACATTGAAGGTGGCGAGTCGAGCCCGCAGGGTCGACACAGCCATGTCGTCGCATTCCGGGCAGCCGCCCACGGAAAGCGCGTGGTCCGCATGGTTTCGTCCCAGGCAGGAAACGCACAAGATGTGGCGGTCCCCGACGCTGAGGGGGGCTCGGCACGAGCCGCATTTGGAAAAACGAGGCATTTGAAACAACGCCTCTTGCTCTTTTAGAATGTTTAGAGAAGTAAGTGAAAGGATACGGGCGCCGGATAGCGCAGCAGGTACGGCGGTGAAGCGGCGAAGGCGGCTTCCAACTGCAGTGCAGAGGGCTCGTCCCGCTGAGATGCTTGTTTCGACGGCGCAGGCTTCTCTGGAGAGTCAGCGATGTGAATACTTCGCTGAAGTGGAGAAAAATCAAAGAACACCCTATCTGGACCGGGCTTATATAGAGGTAAGCCACGCCTATTCTGGCGGGACGTGACGCACTCAGGCACCCGCGCTGCTATTGGTGCTGACGTCACTTCCCAGTCCACCGATAGGTTGCAGCATCTTGCCACAGAGCAGCCAATAGGCGCACGAGCTGCCTATTCTAGGTCTGCTCTGTGCAAGCATGCGTTTTAAATATGAGAAAATTAAAGGATAATTTTTTGGCTTCAGTATTCTCGAGAAAAGGAGTTTTCCCGTAGCGTAAGCTAGCTTACGCAACACGAGAGTACTCTCGCAAGAGAACAATTAAATTATTAACAGAAGCAAAAACAGATTCAGAAGTACCCTCTTGTATTGTTGTTGATGACAAAAAAAATCATTGACAAAAACGAAATTCTCAATAGTTTCAACAATCATTTTATTGCTGCTAGCTCCCTTTATGAAACACAACAAAATCCAATGTCAAGCTCTCCCATTGCTTGTTCTGTTGATCAGTTACTGTCAGCACATCTTATTTTATTTCAAGACGATAGCTGTATCAGAAGTAAGGAAGGCCTTGAAGGATCTAGATCCGAAAAAATCACCAGGTCCAGACAAATTGGAGCCTTATTTTTTACAAATAGCTGCAGATTTAATAGCCAACCAGTTGCATATTTAATCAACCTTTCTTTAGCTACGAATCAAGTACCGGCCATTTGGAAATCTGCCAATGTGCTCCCCCATTCACAAAGGTGGTGATCCTGCAAACATAAATAATTTCTATTTTCTAAATGATCAGTATTAGCTAAATTAATGGAATCACTCATCAGTATGCAATTAAAAGATTATTTAACTAATAATATATTCTCAATGAATTTCAATCTGGTTTTAGGAAACAACACAGTACAATAACAGCTGTTTCAAAAGTTGTCAATGACCTGGTTAATATCTTGGACAATAAGCAGCACTGTGCACGCTGTTTATTGACTTGTCAAAAGCTTTTGACACAGTGGACCATAAAATACTTCTTCAAAGACTCATCTCTATTGGACTATCAGAACAAGCAGTGGGATGGTTCAATAGTTACTTATCGGGGAGAACACAATGTGTGCAAGTAGACGGCCTTACTTCTGCTTGCCTAAATATTTTAAAAGGGGTGCCTCAAGGCTCAATCCTTGGGCCTCTTCTTTTTATTATTTATACAAATAACCTCTGCAATAATATAAAAAAAATACAAACTATCATTTCTATGCTGATGATACTGTTCTTTATTGTTCTGGGTCAAGCAATTAGGTCAAGCAATCACAAATTTACAATCTGCTTTTAACATTTTGCAATATAATTTGGCTACTTTAAAACTGGTTTTAAACTCTAAAAAAAACTAAAGTGATGACCTTTACTCTGGGAAAATCAACTAAAAACTACGTCCCAAATATTTGTACTTTCTGCTATAAAAATCGAAGAAGTGTCACATTACAGATATTTGGGCATCACTATTGATCAATCACTGTCTTTTACATTGCATGTCCAAGATTTGGTTTAAAAATTGAAATTGAAGTTAGGTTTCTTTAGAATTAAGTCCCGTTTATCTTTTGAAGCAAAAAAACAACTAGTAAATGCAACATTTTTATCTGTCTTGGACTATGGAGATATTTTATACATGAATTCAACCTCTCAATGTCTTCATGCTTTGGACACTGTGTTTCATGGAGCCTTGAGATTCATCACAAATTTAAAATCTCGCACTCATCACTGTTTAATGTATTCTCGGGTAGGATGGTTGTCCCTCTCTATTCGGCGTTGGATGCACTGGCATCTTTTCATTTATAAGGCAGTAATAGGACTCCTTCCTCCTTATCTGAAAACTTACATTATCCCAAGTTCTGCAGGGACATATTACCTGCGCTCACAGAATTTGTTTTTATTGGCAGTCCCTAAAGCGCGCACTGTTTTTGGAAAAAAAGGCTTTTAGTTTTGCAGCACCATCAGCATGGAATCAGATACAAAATGAGCTACAGTTGAAGGAGTTTATTTCATTTATTCCTTTAAAGGCTTTTTAAAGGATCTTGCAGAAAGTCAGTCTGTTTGTCACTGTTCTTAAATTAAGTTGATTTATGACCTATATTTTTTATGATTACATAGTTGTTTGAATATGATGAGTGAAAGTGTGTCTATGTATTTACCTGTAAGTGTTTCTGTAACTATTTGTATGTGCAATGCTGCCACTTGCCAGGACACTCTTGTAAAAGAAATTTGTAATCTCAAGGAGTTTTTATCCTGGTTAAATAAAGGTTTGATGATGATGATGATGATGAGTAGGTCTTCATATAAAGGCTATCTGTTTCATTAATATTAATCAAATAATTGTGGTATATTGGGGAGAAAAAGTTGAATACATATTTTTCCAATAGATATTTGGTTTTGACTTGGTGTGTGCCAAATTTAGTGTTATTACCAGGAGTTTTAAGGTATGGTTGCTAGGCGGTTTTGTTTTGGAACCTTCATAAAACTTTCTCAAAATGGACTTTGATGACTCAATCGACTTCAAACTGTTGTAGCTCAATTTTTGTCTGATTTCTGATGAATCATTCTGAAGGCTTTTTTAATAGAGAATGTGAAAATAACAATAATTCATTTTTGAAAATGTACTAATTTAGCCAGAATGAGTAAAACACACACACACAACACCACACACACACACACACACAACACACACACACACACACACACACACACACACACACACACACACACACACCACACACACACACACACACACACACACACACACACACACACACACACCACACACCACAAACACACCACACACACAAACACACACACACACACACAAACACACACACACACACACACACACACACACACACACACACACACACACACACACACCACACACCACACACGCATGTTTGTGCAACAGCATTATGAGGACTCTCCATAGGCGTAATGGTTTTTATACTGGACAAACTATATATTCTATCCCCTACACTGCCCCTGTCCCTAAACCTACCCATCACAGGAGACATGCTGCATTTTAAAATGTTTAATAAAACATTGTTTTTGATGTTTTTTAAGCCATTTGTTTTATGAGGACTTTTGAAGTGTCCTCATAAACCACCCATAAGTTGTAATACCAGTGTAATACACATGTCATTATACAAATTTGTGTCCTCATAAATCACATAAACCAACACACACACACACACACACACACACACACACACACACACACACACACACACACACACACACACACACACACACACACACACACACACACACACACACACACACCACACACACACACACACACACACACACACCACACACACACACAACACAGAGACCCCTAACCTACTCATCACACAAAACTTTCTGCATTTTTACATTTTTAAAATACCTTTAATTACTTTATTCTTATTTACAAATGAGGATGTCCCTAAAGGCTTTTTTTGGAGATTTGATCAGGTTTTAGTCACTTCTGGTTACAAATTTGTCCCCAAAATATATTTAAGTAGGTACACACACACACAACACACACACACACACACACAACAAACATACATATAAATATATACATATACATATAATAGGTATCTGTAGGGGAACTGCAAATATTTCATCAGTTTCCTCTTTTTCTCCAAAATGTACAAACACTGGCATTTGTTTAAGAACATCACGGTTGCATCAGACAGAGCGCACAAAGTACACATAAATATGATAACAGCTAAACTTGTTATGATCAAATCACCCAAGATTTAAATGTTTAGTGTACTATATATAAATCAATGCATTATCTGTCTAACAGCTTTGTCTGTTTTGTATGTTTGGTTTCATACAATTTGTCATGTGTCATAAGAATATGTGCCTGTTTATGCTTTTGAAGTAAGATTGACACTTTACTGTGTGATTGCCAGCAAACTTATGGCAGTGTGTTTCTGTGTGTAAGTATTCGTCTTTATGCACGTCTCATGTGGAGAGGTAAGTTAGATCTGCACTCTGATTTGGAAATGTGGAATTTCCTCTTATTGACGAGGAAGCTTCGTCTGTGTGGGATTAGGGTTTCCCCCATAACCTGTCCATAAAACAGAAACACAGACAACTGTCAACTGCCTATCCCTCTTTTCTCTACTTCTGTCAGCTAAGACTTTCACATTTAATATATTCTTTCATCATCATCATCATCATGATCATCCATAGGCAGGTGAGAGATGTAATTCCATATTGAATGATTTCATCCTAGCATAGAAATGATACTTGATTAGTAACATGTTTATAACATATTATTGTGGGACAACATAAAAAAATGTAGAGATGTGTTGAGTTCAAAGATACAAATTTTATGAATATAGAGTTCTTTGATTTCACTTGTTTTCTAAAATCACTATTATCATTTATTGGAGTTTACAGAATTTAGAGATTCTGTAGATCAATATGTATTCATGTTAATGGATGTGTTATTTTTGTATGTTTTTAAACAGTTTTTTCTTGTATGTCTTTTTGTATTCATTGTCTTGTTGTGTATTCTGATGTATGATCTTTCCTGATAGCGTCTCTTTGATTTTGGCATGGGCATTGTCATACTTTCCATGAGATTAATCCTTAACTCAGCACTGGCTCTGAAAGGTAAATATGAGTTTATACAACACTATAGAATATATGTATGTATAAATATATCAGGGGCGTTTTCCAAGGGAGACAGTGCCTAAAAAACGGGATGAGAAAATATTAGAAAATGTGACATTAAAATAGTAAAAATGAAACCTGTCCAACAGCGACACCTGCCTGTAAAGGTGCAGTGGCAGTCAACAGACCCCTAAAGCGTACGCTGGGTTAGTGGGGGGAATTGAGAATGAATCGGGGAAAGTCTCGTGAGAGGAGGCAACGCTATGATTGTATATAGTTGGTTATGGTTGGATATGATTGGTTCGTGCAATAAATCCTGCTTCTTGTTTTCGTAAGCGCATTCGCTAATCGGTCTGAATGAATAAAATGATGCCGTTAATAGGAGGACTAATTAAAAAGTAAATAAAACAACTCAGCCATTTAGATCTTTCCACTTTGTCATATCAAAATCAAACTTGAAATGGGCTGAAAACATGATGACTGTGAGGGTTTTTAGTGAGCAATCTGCTTGGTCAAAAATTAAAATGTACTTCTCTGTGTTTGTGACAGTGTTTACCAAGCTTGATAAAAAGAAAAAAATATTTTGTTTAAATTGTTAAATCGTGCCTTTAGTTATTATTTTGGAATAAATGTAAAAATGCATAAAAGCACTAACTTGATGAGATTTATACTTCGTTTTAATGAATAAAAGACACTCGAGACACCAGGCGCTGTTTTATGCGGATGCACTTGTACAACAAAAAAAATCTTGGTACTAAGTTCCCCTAGCTTTTTCTTGTTGACCCAACTTTTGTAAATAACAGTGAACTGAAAATAAGTATTCTGTGACACACACACACACACACACACACACACACACACACACACACACACACACACACACACACACACACACACACACACAACACACACACACACACACACACACACACACACACACACACACACACAAAAAAACTATTCTGTGACTAATATTTTGTAGTAAAGCCAATTCAACTTTTGTCTATTGGAAACAGAAGATCTTAAGAATTAACAGGTTTAGATGTTGATTTTTTTTATTGAAAATCATTTGGTCATCATTTTGGTGATGAGCGTTTCCTTTGGTTGGTCAGTTTGACTCTTGGCTGTTTGTGTGAGTTTGTGGTCTTAGTAACAGTGTTTAGAAAAAACATCAAAAGATTGTTGAGCATCACAAAATAAAAAGTGGCTGTAAGAAAATAGCTAAAGAATTGAAAATCCTCATTTTGACCATCAGGGCAATAATTAAGAAGTTCCAAACAACTAAAGATGTTGCGAATCTGCCAGTAAGAGGACGTATGTGTATATTGTCTTAATGCACGATGAGGAGGAGAGTTTGAGTGGCCAAAGACTCGTCAAGGATCACAGATGGAGAATTGCAGAGATTGGTTGAGTCTTGGGGGTCAGAAAGCCTAAAAAATATCAAACAACCCTTACATCACCACATGTTGTTTGGGAGGGTTTCAAGAAAAATCCTCCTCCTCCAAAAACAAACTCCAGCATATTCAGTTGTCAGACACGACTGGAACGTCTAACGGCACAGGTTTCTGTGGTTAGATGAAACAAAAAAATAGCTTTTTTGTAGCAACCACGCTAGATGGGTTTGGTGCACACAAGGATTATAAAGTACCCCATGTGTACAATTTAATATACCATTAGATCTTTAATGTTGTGGACATATTTTTCTGCTGGAGGTCCTGGACTTCTTGTTCAGATACATGGTATCATGGATTCTATCAAATATCAACAGATAAAAAGTCTAAACCTGACGCCTTCTGCTGGAAATCTTATAATGGGCCGTGGTGGATCTTCCATCAGGACAACGGTTCAAAACAAACATCAAAATCAACACAAAAATGTGTTATGGAGCTTAAAATTAAGCTTCTGTCATGACGGTCCCAGTTCCCTGAGCTGAACCCTATAAGTCAAGTCAAGTCAACTTCATTGTCAATCAAACCATGCAACAGTACATTACGCAGCAGACTGAAATTGCGTTTCTCCCATACTCCAATGTGCAATATTAAAGCAAAATTTTAACACATACTAAACATAGACTAAACATACGGCTAAACATAGGACACCACTAAACAAGTGCAGATAGATATACAACAGATAGGCAGATCCACATAACATATGGCCTACCATGAGCATACAGTTTCCAGACTATCACAGAGTTTCAAAATATAGTCGGGTTAAGGTATTTCACTGTCGTGCAATATAAGGTGCAATTGTCACAGTGTCTGGTTTATGTTCCTTGTGTCACCACTAGATGTCCTCCTTCCCCACGGTGTCCATCACACTCTTGAACTACATGCCCCATGATCCTTGTCTTTTCATTGCACTCAGCTGTCTCTTATCACTGATCATTGCACTCAGCCTGTTCCCCATTAGCATTGTCATTTCCCTGTGTATATAACCCTGTCTGGTTTAGTATGTGTCATGAAGTCCTTGGATTTATCACGCCACTTCTGTGTTCCTGTTTATGTTCTTGTTTTGGATGGATTATGATATCGACTATTGCCTGGACTGGATTTTGAGTAATGGATTTCCCTAATTAAACATACTTTCTGCAATTGGATTTTCTGCAATTGGATCTTCTCCTGTGTTTTCTGGTGTGGTTCGTGACAGAAGGACTTCATCACACACAGATCCAGCGGAAGGTGTACCAACTTCTCCGCCCCAGCCACTGAGCGGGAGAGGAGAGATATGTTTGAGGGAACCCGTCTAGTCATTTTTCGTGGGACCCGGGGAGGTCGCAGAGGAGTTGGTGGTCGAGAGGGAGTCCAACACCACTCTCCACCATGGCCCCCCTTCGACTCTGGGAGGGTGAGGGACGAATTGGAGCCACCGTCTCACCGTCGCAGATGGAGAGGGGGTAAGAGACGCACGACTGCTGATCCAGAGACTGTTCACGTCCCGCACGTCCAGCCAGAGCTTCACGTCAGCCACGTCCAGCCAGAGCTTCACGTCAGCCACGTCCAGCCAGAGCTTCACGTCAGCCACGTCCAGCCAGAGCTTCACGTCAGCCACGTCCAGCCAGAGCTTCACGTCAGCCACGTCCAGCCAGAGCCAGAGACGCTTCACGTCACGCCTGCACAGCCAGAGACGCTTCACGTCACGGCTGTTCCTGAGCCGCGGTCTGCTGTTCCAGAGCCGGAGCCAGTGTCGCCTGTTCCAGAGCCGGAGCCAGTGTCGCCTGTTCCAGAGCCGGAGCCAGTGTCGCCTGTTCCAGAGCCGGAGCCAGTGTCGCCTGTTCCGGAGCCAGAGCCAGTGTCGCCTGTTCCAGAGCCGGAGCCAGAGCCAGTGTCGCCTGTTCCAGAGCCGGAGCCGGAGCCAGTGTCGCCTGTTCCAGAGCCGGAGCCGGAGCCAGTGTCGCCTGTTCCAGAGCCGGAGCCAGTGTCGCCTGTTCCAGAGCCGGAGCCAGTGTCGCCTGTTCCAGAGCCGGAGCCAGTGTCGCCTGTTCCAGAGCCGGAGCCAGTGTCGCCTGTTCCAGAGCCGGAGCCAGTGTCGCCTGTTCCAGAGCCGGAGCCAGTGTCGCCTGTTCCAGAGCTGTGGCCGCCCGAGGGGTCCTCACCGCCGTGGCCGCCCGAGGGGTCTGCTTCGCCCTGGCCCCCCGAGGGAAAGTCTCCGCCCTGGCCGCCCGAGGGAAAGTCTCCGCCCTGGCCGCCCGAGGGAAAGTCTCCGCCCTGGCCGCCCGAGGGAAAGTCTCCGCCCTGGCCGCCCGAGGGAAAGTCTCCGCCCTGGCCGCCCGAGGGAAAGTCTCCGCCCTGGCCGCCCGAGGGAAAGTCTCCTCCCTGGCCACTCGAGGGACTGTCGTCTCCGCCCTGGCCGCCAGATGAACTGTCACCCCCTGTCCCCGTTTTCCTCCATGGACCTGGACCCCCATCCCTCCCCCTGATCCTCCACCAGTCCACCTCCCGCCTGGAACCTTGTTTGTCTGTCACGTCTTGGAGCGTCTGGTAGCCGCTCCGTGGGGGGGGGGGTTATGTCACAGTGTCTGGTTTATGTTCCTTGTGTCACCACTAGATGTCCTCCTTCCCCACGGTGTCCATCACACTCTTGAACTACATGCCCCATGATCCTTGTCTTTTCATTGCACTCAGCTGTCTCTTATCACTGATCATTGCACTCAGCCTGTTCCCCATTAGCATTGTCATTTCCCTGTGTATATAACCCTGTCTGGTTTAGTATGTGTCATGAAGTCCTTGGATTTATCACGCCACTTCTGTGTTCCTGTTTATGTTCTTGTTTTGGATGGATTATGATATCGACTATTGCCTGGACTGGATTTTGAGTAATGGATTTCCCTAATTAAACATACTTTCTGCAATTGGATTTTCTGCAATTGGATCTTCTCCTGTGTTTTCTGGTGTGGTTCGTGACAGCAATATGGCAAAGTGCAAGTAGCAGCATGAAGATACATAAATATTGTAAACTTGTTACATTCTTGTGCAAGGGGATATTGGCATATGAGTATTTTGCAGACATTTGAGTATGCCTTTTCCACATTTCACAGGTTTTAGTGTGTGTGGATTATGGGAGAGGGGAGGGAGGGGTGTTATAATCCAGTTTTCATGAATGAATTGAGCAGTCTGATGGCTTGTGGAAAAAAACTATTGCTGAGTCTGGAACGCATACTGCTGTAGCGCTTACCAGACGGTAGGAGGGTGAACAGTTTGTGTGTGGGATGGGTGGGGTCTTTAATGATGTTGGTGGCTCTTTTGTGGCAGCGGGATGGGTATATGTCCTGGATGGAAGGTTGGGCTGATCTGGAGATCTTCTCAGCTGACCTCACCACCCTCTGTAGAGCTTTCCGGTCAGCAACAGAGCAGCTACCATACCAAACTGTGAAACTGCTAATGAGGATACTCTCAATGGCACCCCTGTAAAAGGTAGTGAGTGCCAATGAGGGAAGATTGGCTCTTCTCATCCTGCGTAAGAAGTGGAGGCGTTGCTGAGCTTTCTTGACAAGGGAGATGGTGTTGGTAGACCATGACAGGTCATCAGTGATATGCACCCCCAGGAACTTGATGCTTTTGATGCCATTGATGTCACACCAATTGATGGGGTGTGGAACAGCTCTGTATGCCTGTTTGATGTTAGAATAGACCTGGTCAAGAATGTTTTCTCCTCCCATGCAAAGTCCACATATTTCTGAAAGTGTGGGAGTACTGTCTTCAATTTGGCCTGGTGGTATGAACACGGCTGTAATGGTCACGGCTGAAAATTCTCTTGGCAAGTATACTGGACGGCATTTGACAGTTAGAAATTCTATGTCCTCGGAACAGTGTCTTGAAATGACTTTAACATTAGTGCACCAATTGTTTTTAATGAAAATTGCTACTCCACCAAAGACTGGGACGATTCAGACGACACATTTAACATAAAACACACATCGTTACTGGGAGCTGGAGTAGCCGCTGCCATATAGGGTGCCGCCATACATGCACGCCATACATTTCAATACATATAGAAGACGAGTGACTAAACTCAAGAGAAGAAGCACAACATGAACTTGTGGATCTGATGATCTGGAGAGCTTCTGTCTGGAGGAATAATCTCTGATCTCTGGTCAGGTGTTCTCCAAGCTGTTATCTTGGCAAAGACTCAGAGCTGTTATCTTGGCAAAAGGAGATTGCAAAACGTATTTAATAAAAGGGTGCCAATAATTGTGGCCAACATGTTTTGGAGAAAAACATTTATTTCATAATAAGACTTCAAGACTTTTACTTCAATTAAAAGGTTTGATTTTGTGGCATTTTTTTTAAATGAAAGATCAAAAGGATAAACAATGCAGATTTATTTTTTACAGCCAGTTTTGATCATATTTACCAGGGGTGCCATTAATTCTGACCATGACTGTATATTAGGGCTGTCGATATTAACGCGCTAACACAATTAATGTCAACTCCTTAAAGGGATAGTTCACCCAAAAATTATAATTCTGTCATCATTTACTAACCATCAATTTGCAAATTCACTTGTATAAGTTTCTTTCTTCTGCTGAACACAAAAAAAGATATTTTGAAGGATGTCAGTAATCAAACAGTTGATGGGTAGCAATTGACTTCCATAGTATTTTTTCCCATCAGTGGCTGTTGTTAACTGTCTGGTTACCAAATTCTTCAAAATATCTTCTTTTGTGTTCAATTTGGCCATTAGTGTAAATGAAGACAGAATTTCAGTTTTTGGGTGAACTATTCCTTTAACGCATTAAAATACTTGCACGGAAATAATTACAGAAGCATGTGAAATTGCGACCTGGACGCATCAGTGATGGTGAGATATTTTGCTAAATAAAATTATCCTGTTAGAAGAATTGTGTGATAAGTTTATTATTTATTTTTCCATCTGTATCATCTCAGTGAGCTTTTGTGAGTTTTCACGCATGCACAGTAAGGTGAATTTAGAAGTTTCGGTAACACTTTATTTGAAGGGGTGTGCATAAGACTGACTTGACACTGTCATAAACATGACATAACACCTGTCATGAACATGAAGCAGTCTTTATGAATGTTTATGACTGTTGTCATTAAGTGTCATTCGGTAAATTATGACTTTTAATGCAAAGTTGACATTGTTTAAAATGTCTTTGTTATGACAACTTGACATTAACAAAGACAAAAATGTCTTTGTTATGACAACTTGACATTAACCAAGACAAAAATGTCTTATGACAACTTCTAGAGAAGTTTCTATAGTATAGTAGTAAAATATCAGACAATCTTTTATGCTATATGATACCATAATTATATGTGCTAGCAGGGACGAGTGGGGTTGCACAGCAAATATCTCCACCTGTGTGAACAAGTGATGTTTGGGTTAGCTTTGAGGGTTAGCAAATCAGTTGAACATTACAACTGCTGTTGAACTGAATGAAGCTCATCTGAGAACTTGATTCCTTGGACTGCAATCAGTGGAATTAAAGATTATTTTTATAATTGAGTCCTGGTCTTATGGTCCACACGGCGAGAACCACACGCTGGGAAGGCCGAGGCTCCTCAGAGCGATGAACAGCTGGCTGAGCAAGAAGAGTTAGTGTGTGTTTGAGGTTATCCCTGGGGTTATTAGAAGGCCATGATTTATAAGGGCCAATGGAGGGAATGTGGCCAGGACACTGGGGTTACACTGGGGTTCCTAAACCCTACTGTAATAATCAGGCTGTGTACACACGAAGATAAGAGTAAACAGGCAATGTTAAATAATCACATGTTAAATCCAATATAGAGGTAAGCAATCCAACACAACTGTAGAAGAGACAAGGCCAGACAAAGATACACAAACAGAACTGAACTTAAATAGTGAGAGGAGAATGAGATGATGGATTAGTGCACAGCTGAAACTGAAAGTGTGTGTGTGACTTAGTAACAAACTAACCAAAGGAAACGGTACTGACTGAAAACAAGAGTCCATGTGGTGTGAGGGTTTGACTCTTACTCTTTACAAGAACTGCCACAGGATTTTAATGAGCACAGAGAGTCAGGACCTCGGTTTAACGTCTCATCTGAAGGACGGTGCTCTTTGACAGTATAGTGTCCCCATCACTACACTGGGGTGTTAGGACCCACACAGAGCACAGGGTGAGCGCCCCCTGCTGGCTTCACTAACACCTCTTCCAGCAGAAACCTGGTTTACCCAGGAGTCTCCCATCCAGATCCCC
>JAZAVI010001983.1:0-43916 GCA_036326025.1 Chrosomus eos | reverse complement strand
TCTCTTTCAGGCTTTAGTTAAAAAGAATTAACAATTAGAAGAATATTGATAAATTTGTACGTTTTTACGTCACATTTCTTTTTGAGATTGACCATTTACTGTTTGTTACCTGTTACACTGGAGCAGAAATGGCATTAAAAATAACACAAATGCCCCCAAATTCAAGCTATCAGGGTAAAAATATGTAATTTTCCTCTGTTTTTATATTTATAAGAGGAACAACTCAAGCATCATACAATCAAGCAACATAAAACCAAGAGTGCTGTTTTCCTGAATATCAGGTTGATTGTAAATGTGACATTACGCAACTTCTCCGTGATCAAGTTATTAATGGGTGGCTTTAAATTTTAGACAAATAAACTTTGTCAGCAGTTTGTTGATAACGATTGACTAGCAGCAGTCATAGAAATTATAGCAAAGTGTTCAAACTGTTATTTCTAATTAGTTAACCTTACTTTTAAAAAGCAGGCAAATCAATTGCCTACTTTCCCTCATGTGAATTAACTAACCCTTTGAACAGTGCCGCTGCTAGCCATTTTGGTGCCCTAAGCATAATTCCTTTATGATGCCCCCCCCCCCCCCCTCTCTAAAAAAAAAATTTGGATTTTCATTTAAGGGGGCTAAGCCCCCAATGAGGGTATGATTTATAAAAAAAAATAAAAAAAAGTAACACTTTAGTTTAGAGTCTAATGCTTACTATTAACTAGTTTCATTACCATGCAATGGCATGGTTTTATAATCACTGTGGTCCCGAATTTGAGGCAGGCTAGTTAGGAGGGTTCTTGGTTTCCCCGAGAAAATTTTGGATTTCTCTGAACTACAGCTGTGCATTTTAAGATGTTGTGAAGGCAAAAAAAAAATCGATAAAAACAGCTTTAAAACCATGTCAGTGGGCAGCTGATTTTTTCTATTTTTCTCTCCTCATCAGCATCACACTCCTTTTCTCTTTGTTTTTATCTTGTCCTGTCTCTTCCCCTCCTAAAGTTGGCTTTTTTAATTTACTAAAGGCTACAATTTGTATTTTATTGTTAATATGTACACATTCTTTATTAATCCTGAGCCTAACATGATGAAAAGGGCTTTGTTCATGTTTCTTGTCCCCTCACAATGACAGTAGCCTAAACTATTAACTATTACACTAGGCTACATGTTACATAGGCCTATTTTCAGTTCAAAATGGTGAAATTAGACAAAACTATATTAGTTTGCCTAATTATTTTTTGTCATTCGTTTAACATTTATGACCTAAAAAAACTGTCAAATATACACTACCGTTCAAAAGTTTGGGGTCAATACGATTTTTTTTTTTTTTTTAAGAAATTAATACTTTTCTTCAGAAAGGACTCATTAAATTGATCAAAAGTGACAGTAAAGACATTTATAATAATGCAAAATATGTATTTTTTAATTGAATGCTTTTCTCTTGAACTTTCAAATAATCCTGAAAAAAATGAATCACGGTTTGCACAAAAATATGAAGCAGCAAAACTGTTTTCCACTGTGATAATAATCATAAATTTTCTTGATCATCATATTATAGTGATTTCTGAAGGATCATGTGACACTGAAGACTGGAGTAATGATGCTGAAAATTCAGATTTGATCACAGGAATAAATTTCACTTTACTATATATTCACATAGAAAACAGCTGATTTACATTAGAATAATATTTCACAATATTACTGTTTTTTCTGTATTTTTAATCAAATAAACACAGCCTTGGTGAGCAGAAGAGACTTCTTTTAAACACATTAAAACTCTTACCGAACCCCAAACTTTTGAACGGTAGTGTATAAAGTTAAGTTTAGCTACTGCCTACTTACATCTTATCTCGCACTTGACCGTACACTGAAGCGTCGAGTTGCACTGTTAAAATTCGCGCTCAGCGTCTGTGAACATAAAGCCCGCCTACTTTGATTTGATTGGTCATCTCAAATATTCTGACATTGACGAGAAGTCACAGACCAATGAGGCTCAGATGAACACACACACACACACGCTCTCTGCTCGGCGCCGCTGCAGATTGAAGATGAAGAACGCGCTGAATCTGATTAACAAACGTTTGATGATTGATTTTTCATTAGGCTATTTTTGGTGCCCCCTCAGCACTTGGTGCCCTACGCACAGCGCGTGATGCGCGTGGTGGGAGCGGCGGCGCTGCCTTTGAATACAATTGTATAACCAGGGTTGCCAGATGCCAGCAATGTTTTCCAGCCCAAAACCTCATCAAAAACCGTGAGAATGCACAAAAAAACGCCCAAAATTGTTCTGGCTTGTTTCTTGTTCAAACACATTGAGATCATTTACAAGCTTTAAAATTACCCATTTTTAAACTATCCAATTTCAGAAATAATATTCAATCAAATGTACGCAAAAGTAGCTACACCTCAGTCAGACTATTCTACTATTAAACTATGAACTTATGTTTCGAAAAATAAAGCGAACTTAGGCTACCAATGAGTCTGTTTATTGTCAATAAAAGTCGCTTGGAACAAAAGCATTCAGTAACATTAAAACACTGAGTGGATATATATACATACAAAATTACCCACTTTAACATTTTAATTATTTCAAATAGCAACATGAAACATACAAATTCATGAATAACATTAAATGAAAATCGCATTGATTATAGAACATTATAGAAAAATTAACATTATAGAAACATTATTATAGAAAAAATCGCGTTGAACATATTATTTAGAACAGGGGTGTCAGTGCCCTCTTTGCAGAACCAGAACATTCATGCATGCATGGCGGCCCGCTATATACAAAAAAACAAATATTTTCATATGCCAAAAATAATAACAAACGTAAGTTTGACACGGGTGATTTTTAACAATTAGTCCAAATACCATAAAGGTCTAGAGTTTTAATGAAAATCTCTTTGAATAATTGTTATTTAGAATAATTTGATAAACACGATAACATAAATAATAATATTGTGTTAATAAAAATTATTCTGAATAACATGTTCAAAGTGATCACACAGGTCGAACTGCCTGAGCTGGGTTATTCCCCGTCAGACATTTAGGAGTGTGAGTCTTCGTGAAAATCGCTTTGAACAATTCTTCCGTGCAAAGGCAAAAGACTGTAACTTCGTTTTTTTGGTTATTGAATAAAATTAGTTATTGATATTTTTGGCAATTCAAAACCTTATCATGTGTATAAATATCGTGAATCAATTCCCTTGTTTTTTCGAGAAACTTCTGATGTCCTCAGAGCTTTGTCCTGTAGCCTACACGGTCAGAACATTTAGTATGCTCTGAACCCGCTCAATCGACAAACGTGCGATATCGATCGCGAAGGATAGGGAGACCGGGTATGGTTGTAACACTTTTTGCTTCAGTAACTATAACTCACTGAATTTTATAGCTAGAGTTCTCAAATTTTTATACAAAGTACCCACATTTACAGATAATTTTTTTGATATGGTGAAAATATATAATTACAGTTACAATACAAGTCAACTCCTATTTTCACTGTTGGAACATTTTACTGTGAAGCGATTTCAGACACCCCTATTGTGGACCATACCGTAATTAACCAGAAGTTAAGAAGCAACGGAGATAGAGAACGGTTTGCTGCTGACGTGCATGCATAAAAGTAATATTTCATGAAATAGGCAGACTGATCTCATGAAACTGCGTATGTATGACACGCCAATTCGTATTTCCATTTTTGGCGTGCTATCAACACGCATAATCGCTTTTCAGCGTGTTTATGAACGCCGTTGACTTAACGTTACATTACATAAATATATGACCTAACCCCAACCCCGTCCCTAAACCTACCCGTCACTGGTTAATACCATTAATGAGTCTTTCCCTACCATCCTAGTAAGAAAAATATCGCTCCCCAGATGTATATCAAAATTTGGCTTTATTTCGGTCGTATTTTTAACGGCGTGTACATACACGCGGAATCACTCGGACATAACGGCGTAGATATACACGCATACACGCGGATAGCTCAAAATGCGTATAAATAACACGCCACTTGACTTGAAAGTGGCGTGTATGTTTACGCAAAAGTCATGATGTCATGTTGGAAATAGGCAGTAGGCTTCTTGTAAAGATATCACTTTTACTAGTAATTAGAATGGAATTTCAGTGTACTTAACTTCTAACTTTTAGGAGTTGATCAAAACAGTTCTCTTTTGGATATATAATAACAATGAGCAGGGCTGGACTGACCATCGGGCATACCGGGCATTTTCCCGGTGGCCCGACGTGCTTTTTGGGCCAATACATCTCATACTTTAAAAAAAAAAAAATGATATGTATATTTTTTGAAGGGCCCATAGCAGAACTAGGCTACTTTCAGAACACAGGCTATAAGTAACCCATTACCCAGTTACGCATTATTTCCACATCTGCATATTGGACGATTACGCATTTTACTAGAATTGTAGAGTATGAGACCGTTTGTAAACAATGTTTTCCGCCAAAATAAATGCTCAATGCAGTTTCCATCAAAATAAAAAATAATGTGTTTATCTCTTTCAAATATAGAAATTATTTCTAACTTCTAACCTAATTATGAAAGTTTCTTTTATTTTTCAGTGCATGTGTTTTACAATATATGGCTATTACTACTGTCATGTGATTAATATTATAACTATGATTAATTATGTAGTAGTGTAATGTAGACAGACACTATATCACACAACTAAAAGAGTTTTGAGTTTTTCTTTGTTCAATTTGCACACTGAATATGGGTTGGAGCTCTTAATTTTGAACTCTCAAAGTGCACCAGATTAATGAATTTAACATTAAAAAGCACAAAATTTTCTTACGGGGGAGCATGCCCCTGAACCACCCTAGAGGGACAGAGGTTCACTCACCACAAATTTACCAAAAATCTTGTGCGAAACAATGGTAGAAAAAGTGAAGGGGCAGCACCCCCCAATTATGGTGATTCGCACTCATGGCCCCCCTCCTAAAACTCGTGCCACCCCAGGAAAAAATCTCTAGATCCGCCACTGGAGTAGTTGTTTGTTCAGATTCGTTGTCAGCCTTAGAAAATTTTAAAATTAGGTAACTCGAGTGAAAGGCATGATATTGTGTGTGAGATATTGACTTTGCTTCATAGTCCTAATCATCCCCATATACTGATTGGCTTTATCACTGTCTCCTCTCCAACAGTAAGCTGGTGTGTTGTGAGCGTTCTGGCGCAATATGGCTGCCGTCGCATCATCCAGGTGGATGCTGCACATTGGTGGTGGTTGAGGAGATTCCCCTCTTCCATGTAAAGCGCTTTGAGGTCCCAGAAAAAGCGCTATATAAATGTAAGGAATTATTATTATTATAGTTTTCAAAATGGGGGGACGCGAATGTTGTTTGGGTTCCGGCCCATGTAGGTATGGTTGGTAATGAGTTGGCAGACTAAACAGGCTTTGAAGTCAATGATTAAAAAACATGTTAAAAAGTTGTGGCAAGATAAATGGGATAGGGTAGATAAAGGGAGGGGTTTTTACGTTATAAATCCTGAGGTTGGTCAGGGTCGTCTGGTAATAAGGTGTCGAAGATAAGAGGAAAATTTTACAAGAATGAGAATAGGGCACACTGGACTAAACAAAACATTACAGCTATAGGAAAGCATAAGTCAGGAAATTGCGAGATTTGTAATGTGCCAGAAACAGTGGAACATGTCTTTATGATGTGTAAGAAATTTAATAGAGAAAGGGTTTTAATTAAAAGGAAAATAGAGGGCTGTGGGGAAAGGTTTATCTTTAGAGATATTTTGTCTAAGGCTTCCGATCATAGAGTAATAAAACATATGTTTGAAATTTTAAAGAACACTGGACTCATTGACATTTTTTTTAAAGGGGTCATATAATGCCATTTTTGTACAAGTTAATATGAATCTTTAGGGTCTAAATAAAAACTTTGTAATATACCTTTATTAAAAATTCTCATTAGTATTTTAAGAAAACACTCATTTTACCTGCTCAAAAACAGCTCTGTTTTCAGCACGCCGTTTCAGTGTATGTGCCTTTAAATGATAATGAGCTTCGCTGACTCCGCCCCTCTGTTCTGTGGGCGCTTTGACACAACGCACATGGAGTGTTGACTTGACAACAGTTGAGGGTTTATTATGGCAGCGGGATTCTCTCTGAGGACACTTCTGTGCAACCGTATCAGTTTGAACCGGAGTCGGACCCGAAACAAGATGACGGCCCCGAAGAGTTCGACAATTAAGGCTCGAACAGGACGTTTCTGAATGGTTGGTTAACAATGTCACTTTGATCTATTTTTGTACTGGCAGGGTAAGGTTAGAGTTGTGAGATACAAACGCTATGTGTTTAACGTTACTAATGTAAGTTATAGGTTAGTTCGTTGACAGATTTATGTTGAAAAACTTTTTTTTGTTGTTGTGTAAATGTAGGCTTGTCAGTGATGCGTGACGTTATCTCAGTGTTAGGTACAACTCGTGACTGAAACTGACATGAGGTCATGTCAGTAATGATTCTAGCAGTAGTTGAAGGATACCTAAGAATGTGTTGTATGTTTATGTTTAGTGCAGTAGGAAAATGTTTTATGTTTTAAGAAAACTTTTAAGTACATCTAGTATTGTAACTGCATTGATATTCCTGTTAATATTCCTGTTACGTTAACTGTAACACCTGCGTACACAGTTTTTAATAACACAATAACTATAACGCGTTTTTCATTATAAACGTGGGATTATGAATTATATTGAGAACGTCGTAACGTTACATAGAATACATGCCGTAATGCACCCTGAGTGTAAACATTAGCCACAATCATCGTGAAGCGTGCAAGGGATTTGCAAAGATTAATATAAAGGTTAATAAATAAAACGTTACACTCACTTCTTTTAGAGGTCCAGCAGGAACACGAATAGTTGGTACCGATTCCTTTTTCAGTAGCAGCTTCTTAGCTAAACCTGATTTATATTGACCCTCGCCTCATTTAAAAAGGAGTCAGGTGAAAAATGATTTGCGCAAACATGAGCGCATTGACGTTGCTCGTCGGAAATATTCCCTTCATAAACAAAACTCAGCCACTGCGTCTTCAGCGGTTCGGATTTAGGAACATTAAAATGACTGCTGTGTTCCTTATTACACCCAAGAACAGAACACCACAATCGCTTAGGCGCCATTCTGCTCCAGTCAGTGTAAGCAATGACGAACTATGATTGACATCTCACTCACGAGCGAGGGCGGGTCTGTGTTGAAACGCTGCTGTCAATCAACACTCGAGGGAGGGGCGTGCGAGCTTGTGACGTCACAGGCTCGAACGGCTCGATTTGAGGCAGGGGAAAACATATAAGGAGATTAAAACAAAACCACTGGATGGATTTTTATCATTATATGATGGCTGTGTACAGGGACTGCCAACACACATTTCAGTACAATCAACTTGTAAAAGTGCATGTAGCATTATATGACCCCTTTAAGCCATATGATGATCAAGCACATTATCTGGAGGGTGGCGGTAGGGCGCTAAGTCACTCCGCATCCGCCGTTAAGCAGCCAAAGAAGAAGAAGAAGAAACATGACATCGCGCACTGCGCCTGCGCAGAAGAGAGAAGCGAAAGAGACGAACCGAGCTGAAATTTTCACCAGTTGAGGCTGAAAGTGACGCTGTTAACGATCGTGAGTGAAGGACAAATGTGGAAGATTTTCTCCGGATGCCGTATATTTCCAGTCTGCAGGTGAGAGATGTTCCCTGATTACAGAGTTTAACATTAACCAGCTCCACAGTACAAGTCCGTGAATAAGGTTTGTCTGCACTGAAATCACACGAGCGAGTTCATACTGGAGAGAAGCCGCACTAATGTGGAGAGAGTTTTAGACATTCAAGCTCTGTAGTGAATCATTTAAAGTAGCGTCACAGTGAGCAAAGCATATCCATTCATCCAGTGAGTTTGTTTTCAGGTACCTGATTAGCGTGAGTAATTTGTACATTTGTATTGTCAAAGTAATGTCACCGTTTCTGAAGAGCTGTATTCTGGATAAATTGAGAATCATGATGTTTTGTTTAAAATAGAAACCACGATTATAGTTCAGTTAAACCAAATAACGTACTCGGTTACTAACGTAACCTCGGTTCTCTCTAGAGAGGGAACGAGTACTGCGTAATATCTTACGCTATGGGGAAACACATCTTTCCTCGAGATATTGAAGCCAAAAATTATCCTTAATTTTTAATCATGCAAAACGCTTTTGCAGCAGCAAGCAGACAAGGGCGAGACAGCTCGCGCGCCCATTGGCTGCCTTGCTGGAAAAGCTGCAGCCTATCGAGTGAGGCACTGCGTGACGTAATGACAAATGGGGGCGCTTCGCGCCCATTTCGTCATGTCCCGCCAGTAAAGGCGTGGTCTCGCCCTATAATACCCTCGATAGCTGTATTTCCTCTGATTTTTCAACGCTGAAGCGAACCAGAGCGTATTCCAAGCACGGCAAGATACGCAGTACTCGTTCCCTCTCTAGAGAGAACCGAGGTTACGTTAGTAACCGAGTACGTTCTCTTACGAGAGTATCTCTCGTACTGCGTAATATCTTACGCTATGGGGAACACCATGCAACACGCCGTGCTGGTAGGGATCCAACACCAAAGTCCCAGGGGCCGAAGCCCGGGGCGCATATAGTGCATAATCACCATAAACTCACAGAGAGTGAGGGAAGAGAGGCTAGAAGCATCATTCCCTGTAAATAGCATCCGAAGGAGCTGATCATGTGACAAATAGACCATACCGTCAGGGTGAACATTCAGCCTGAACTGGGTGGCCACAAGTGTGTCGACAATTTAATGAGCTGCTGTACCGGTCAGTGAGCAATACGCAGGTCAAACTCAGTATCTGAGCCGCACAGCGGGCAGATAGCACTGAACTTTATACCGCCAAAAGCTTAGCTTGCAAGGCGGGAACCTCCAGGTTATAGTATTTTATAAATGTAGACGGCGAGGCCCAGCCCGCGGCCATACAAATATCTTGCAGGGTAACCCCGCTAGACCATGCCCACGAGGAGGCCATGCCTCTTGTGGAGTGCGCTCTAACACCCAAAGGGCACTGTAGGCCCTTAGCAGTGTAAGCCAGCGCTATGGCACCGACTATCCATCTGGATAGGCTCTGTTTCGAAGTGGCAAGTCCCTTAGCACGGCCGCCAAACGAAACGAAAAGCTGCTCAGTCTGTCTGAACCAGACGAGCGGGACACATAAGCCCTTAGTGCCCTGACAGGGCAAAGGAGACTCGCGTCCTTCTCCTCATTGAGAACCGGAAGGGCAGACAGGGAAATCACCTGTGCCCTGAACGGTGTGTTGAGGGATTTTGGCACGTAGCCGTGCTTCGGTTTGAGTATGACCTTTGAGTCATTAGGTCCAAACTCCATGCATGACGCGCTCACTGAGAGCGCTTGCAAGTCCCCTACGCGCTTCACTGAAGCGAGAGCCATAAGAAACGCTGTCTTGAAAGACAAGTGTTTGATGTCTGACGACTGGATTGGCTCGAATGGGGCACCTTTCATGGCCTCCAAGACCGTGGAAAGGTCCCATGTCGGAACTGAAGGGGCCTGGGAGGGTTTAGCCTCCGAGCTCCTCTAAGGAAACGCACGACTAAGTCGTTCTTTCCTAGTGACTGGCCAGACACCGGTTTTACAAACGTTGCTATGGCCGCCACGTATACTTTGAGCGTGGAAGGGGTCCTGCCCTTATCCAGTAGCTCCTGAAGGAAGGAAAGCACTTCCGTAACCCCGCAGTCTACAGGTGAAAAGCTCTACGCTTGACACCAAGCAGAGAACACAGACCACTTCGAGGTGTAGAGCCGTCTGGTAGACGGGGCTCTAGCCTACGCGATCGTGTTTAACACTCCCTCTGGGAGGTCAGCGGGTACCCGTTGATGGCCCATGCGTGCCGGGACCACAAATCCGGGCGAGGATGCCAAATCGAGCCTCCTGCCTGAGAGAGGAGGTCTCTCCTCAACGGTAAAGGCCATGGGGCAGCGCTGGTCAGCTGCATCAGGACAGGGAACCACGACTGGTTTGTCCAGAGCGGAGCTATGAGTAGCACTGGGCATCCCTCCCTCCTGATTCGCTCCAACACCTGAGGCAGGAGTGAGACAGGGGAGAAAAGCATATAGGGGGGGGCGGCGGGGCCAACATGGGCCAGCGCGTCCCGGCTTTTCGAGAAGAATCTCGGGCAGTGAGCGTTTTCTTGGGACGCGAACAGGTCCACCTGCGCTTTGCCAAACGTTTCCCACAGCAGCTGGATCGTCTGCGGGTGCAGAGACCATTCTCCTGCTGGGACGTTGTTTCTGGACAGCCTGTCTGGCCCCACATTTAGGTGACCAGGCACATGCGCCGCTCTCAGCGAGAGCAGGTTGTGCTGAGCCCAGACCAGGAGGCGTTCCGTCAGCCTGTAAGGTTTCGGGACCTGACGCCGCCCTGGCGATTTATGTACGCCACCACTGACATGTTGTCCGACCGGACCAATACGTGGTGGCCTATTATCTGGGGACAGAAGCGCCTTAGCGCTTTGTCGACTGCTATTAATTCCAAGCAGTTTATGTGAAGGAGCTTCTCCCGTACTGACCATAGGCCAGCTAGCGGTCTGCCCTCGAGCAGCGCTCCCCGCCCCGATGTGGAGGCGTCCGTAGACACCACCTTCACACCCGAGGCGATCCCCAGACTCACACCTGACTGATACCAGTCGGTCACTTTCCACGGTTTCAGAGCTGAAACGCACTGAAGGTCGACCCTGAGGCGAAATAGACCCGCGGTCCACGCCCTGGGGGAACTCGTGCTTTTAGCCATAGCTGCAGTGGGCGCATGCGGAGCAGGCCCAACTGGAGTACGGAGGCTGCTGAGGCCATCAGACCCAGCATTTTCTGAAACCTTCTGAGCGGGACTATAGAGCCGTGGCGGAAGGATCTCGCGACGTGCTGAATATTCAATCCGCGCTCCGGTGACAGGCGTGCTGTCATGGATAGCGAGTCTAACACTGTTCCCAGAAAGGAAATTCTCCGACTGGGGAGCAGTGAGCTTTTCGCTTAATTGACTGTAAGGCCCAGCTCCTCGAGGTGCTCGAGTAATGCGGCCCTGTGTTCTATGAGCTCCGTTCGTGAACGAGATAGAATCAGCCAATCGTCCAAGTAGTTCAAAACTCGCATGCCCCGAAGTCTCAGGGGGGCGAGGGCCGCGTCCATGCACTACGTGAACGTACGGGGTGCTATGGACAGGCCGAACGGCAGGACTGTGTATTGATATGCCTGGCCCTCGAAGGCGAATCTCAAGAATCGCCTGTGATGGGACGCTATTTGTATTTGAAAATAGGCGTCTTTCAGATCTATTGACATGAACCAGTCTCCTTGGCGCACTTGCGCGAGGATTTTCCTGGTCGTAAGCATTCTGAACTGGCGCTTCCGAGCGTTCTGTTCAGCAGTCGCAGATCTAGAATGGGTCTGAGCCCACCATCTTTTTATGGTACCAGAAAATATCTGCTGTATAAGCCCCCTTCGCCCTGAGATAGAGGTTCTATAGCCCCTTTTCTCAGTAGTTTCGCTATCTCGGCTCGAAGTAGATGAAACACTTCGCTATACACCGTAGTTTCGACTCGCGCCGTATAACGGCGGGGGCGTCGAGCGAACTGTAGCGAACAGCCTCTCGTTATAGTGTTCAACACCCATTCTGATACCCCGGGAAGCCTTGACCACGCATCTGCGTGAATAGCTAGGGGTAGAATGAAATCTGGGCTCTGGCCGCGGCAGGACGGCGGCTCGAGAGCCCCTGTGTACTGGGAACACAGCACCGTGTTTACAGCGTTCGAGGCGGGGGGCGCGCTGATCACAGCGGGCAGCCTGGCCGCGCTCAGCTTCTCTATGGCGGGACGCGCAGAGAAAGCGAGCGGGGCGAATCCTGTGGGATTCGGCGCGTGTGAGGGAATGTGGGCACATTTACTAAATGCGGCACATTTACTACACTGAGAATACTGTCAGCTCGCGCGACTAAATCACTGCTGTGTTTACAGCGTGCGAGGCGCGCGCTGATCACAGCCGGCAGCCTGGCCGCGCTCAGCCTCTCTGTGACGGGTTGTGCAGAGAAGACGAGCGGGGGCGAATCCCGTGAGATTCGGAGTGTCTGTGAGAAACCGCGGCACGAGACAGCGGGCACATTTTCTGCACGGAGAACACTCGGCTCGCGCCGACTGAATCAACGCTGTGTTCACAGCGTGCGAGGTGCGCGCTAATCACAGCGGGCAGCCTGGCCGCGCTCAGCTTCTCTGTGACGGGTTGTGCATAGAAAGCGAGCGGGGGTGAATCCCGTGGGATTCGGCGTGTCAGTGAGGAAATGCGAAAACAGCGGGCACATTTACTGCACTGAGAACACTGTCGGCTCGCGCCGACTAAATGTGTGTTAGTTTCGTTTTTACAGAAACCAAGGGACACGCATCGTGTAGTGTAAGCGGGCATTGTATGGGCGCTTTCACTACATTTTCTGCACAACCAACATGAGTTGGTTTATTTGTGCTAGCCCTGCACCGTGGCGGGCTGTGTCTGGGTGTGGGAATGGGCACTGGGACGTGGGCATTCTTACAACACTCGTAACACCATCGGCCGTGGCCGGAACACCAGAAAATGCACTCTTTATTGGATTTATCTGGGTAGCCATAGAAACGGCTTTTGTGCGCAGGCAAGCGGGCTGAGACACCGGCTGCTTCACTGCGAAACACACTGGGACAGTCACAACGCATGGAACTGAACGAGCGAGAAGTTTTGGTGGAAATCCGGCCGCAGCGGGATCTGAACACCGTCACTTTCCTAGAGAGACTAGGAAGGCCTTGAGACCTCGGGCTTTACCTCAATCCTCGGCCGGGGCCCGCGCTGAGGGGGGCGGCGTCCAGCAGAGCGAGAGCGCGGTGTTTGATCTCGGGCCTGGCGGCGCTGCTAGTTAGCCGGAACGACGGCCTTTGTGCGCAGGCAAGCGGGCTGTGGAACCAGCTTGCTCACTGCGAAATACACTGGAACAGTCACATTGCTTGGAACTGAACGAGCGAGAAGTTTTGGTGAAAATCCGGCCGCAGCGGGAACTGAACACCGTCGCTTTCCTAGAGAGACTAGGAAGGCCTTGAGACCTCGGGCTTTATCTCAATCCTCGGCCGGGGCCCGCGCTGAGGGGGGCGGCGTCCAGCAGAGCGAGAACGTCGAGGAACACGGAGCGCTCAGCTTCCGTCATCTCGGATAGCGTTAGCCACAAATGTATCTCACCATTCAGACCGATGTAATCCACGGCTTGAGAGAGCGGACGCATCGGCTCAGTTTCAATGCCGTCTCCGGTAAGTTTGTCGAGCTCAAGTGCGGACGCGGCGGCAGACGGCGGCCGCTGTCCGTCTGGGAGCGACTCGAGCGAAGCCGGCGAAGCTGGCGGGCGAACCGGCGAGCTTTGGCGGGCTGGAAATAGCTCGGGCGCGCGCAGGGCGCGGCGCTTCTTGCGGGCGGCATCACGGCGGGCTGGGATGCGGGCTCGGAGAACGAAGCTAGGCGAGTCCGCAGAGTCACCATAGGCAAGCGTTCACAATGATGGCATCCGCCGTCAGCGAGCGCGGTGGCCGCGTGATCCTCACCCAGGCAGGACACGCAGATGACGTGGCGTTCCTCGTCGCTGAGTGGGGCTCGGCAAGAACCACAGGAAGGCATCTTTAAAAAGACGCAGCTCTTTTAGAAATGGGTGTTGCGTCACGTAAGCAAACACACACACACTTAGCAGAGTAAAAGGATATAGTACGCCGGAAAGCGCAGCAGGTACGGCAGTTGAAGGCGGCTGGGCCAGCGACTTCAGAAGATGGCACGTCCCGCTGAGAAGGCTACAAGTCAACGGCGCGGCTTCTCACTCTGGATCCCGCGATGCGTGAGCTTCGCGTGAAGAATGAAAAAATCAGAGGAAATACAGCTATCGAGGGTATTATAGGGCGAGACCACGCCTTTACTGGCGGGACATGACGAAATGGGCGCGAAGCGCCCCCATTTGTCATTACGTCACGCAGTGCCTCACTCGATAGGCTGCAGCTTTTCCAGCAAGGCAGCCAATGGGCGCGCGAGCTGTCTCGCCCTTGTCTGCTTGCTGCTGCAAAAGCGTTTTGCATGATTAAAAATTAAGGATAATTTTTGGCTTCAATATCTCGAGGAAAGAGTGTTTCCCCATAGCGTAAGATATTACGCAGTACGAGAGATACTCTCGTAAGAGAACATGTAATTTACTAGATGCTCTGACAAAATGCCAATTGTTGCAATGCAGTCTTTTTATTTATCGACTAAATATTTAAATTATTTTTCTAAATCGTTTTAAATGATTGATTCAATGACTCACTCGTTCCATAGAGCATCACAGCCCGAGAGAGCTTAGAAGTAAATTTCCCATTCATTTCTCCCATTGACGTTTTGGAAAAATCCGTATCTAGCATGTCTGAGGATAACCGGCTGAACTCATAAACAACATATCATTTCGAGTGAAAAAATGAAGAGAAAATCCAAAAAAAGTCAAAGGTACAAGACCGTGTACTAGGGGTGTAACGATACCCTCATGTCACGATTCGATACATATCACGATACTGAACTCACGATACGATATTATTGCGATACACCAAGACATATGATAAAAGGTTAACAAAAAATATATACTGTTGATTAAATGCTAACTTTGATATTACAATGTGTGTGTAAATGAATAGGCTTGTACTCTGTGCTTTTAACCCAAGGACATAGTGACACCAGAATAAAAATATTCATGATTCTGAAGCTGAAAATACGAACTATTTTAGACGAGTATTCTTGCACTTTTTCTAGATATATTTAAAATAATGTTGGACACTTTTTACTGGTCAGGTAACAACATAATAATAATAATAATAAGTTTAATTTATATAGCGCCTTTCCCAAGCTGAAGGACGCTTCACAATGACATTAAATACAAGCAGTTTACACATAAATGGCCAACGGACATTTGCCCGGTCCAAGCAATGAGCGGTTGCAGTTGCAAGTCGCATTTACATTTGCAATACAAACATAGAAACAGAGACAACAAATATAAATTACAGACAACCTAGAGTACAGTTGGAGTAAAGATGCAGAAATTATTGGAGCCTAAGTTAACATTGTGACTGTGTTATGTCAAATTAACATTTTCATGACTGAAATACTGGTTGAACAAATGTGTTTTGAGTTTACATTTAAATTCGTACAACGTGGTTGTTGTCCTGAGAGCCAGTGGAAGAGAGTTCCATAGCTTAGGGGCTATAACAGAGAAAGACCTGCCACCCATAGACGAAAGACGAAATCTCTGCTCAGCTCACATAGGAGATCACAGCCAGAAGATCGGAGAGTTCGAGGGGGAATATAAGGAGAAAGTAAGTCAGAGAGATATGGTGGAGCAAGACCATTGAGTGACTTAAAGGTAAGCAGAAGAATTTTGTAAGTGATACGGGATGACACGGGTAGCCAGTGCAGCTTAAACAGAATTGGAGTGATATGGGCAGTTTTTTAGTGTAAGTTAGTAGTCTTGCGGCTGAGTTTTGAATATTTTGTAAACGTGAGATAGAGTGTGCTGGTAGTCCAGAAAAAAGAACATTACAATAGTCGAGGCGAGATGTGATGAACGCGTGAACTAGTGCTTCAGCGTCTTTTGGGCTGACATAGGAACGGAGTTTTGTAATACGGCGCAGATGAAAAAAGGACGCTTTACAAAGTTGACTAATGTTGGTGTCGAACGTCAGTGCAGGGTCAAGAATGATGCCCAAGTTTTTAACAGTGGCAGATGGAATTATTAATGTAGCGTCAAGGTCAAGTCTGGGAATATTACTTAAATTTTTTGTTGGAGATGGAGGGCCAGTAATTAATATTTCTGTTTTAGTCAGATTCAGACTGAGAAATTGGAGTTGAGCCAGGTCTTTAATTCATTAATGCATGATGATAGTAATGTGGTCTGGAGAATAGAACCCGGTCGACAAGCAGTATATATTTGGATATCATCGGTGTAGCAGTGGTATTGAAAACCGTGGCGGCGAATAATTTGTCCGAGAGGCAAAATGTAAATAATAAATAGTAATGGGCCAAGAACTGATCCCTGTGGAACACCTTGTTTGAGAGTGACAGTTGGAGATTTGTGATTGTGCATAGTGATGTAGTATTTCCTATCTGTCAGATAGGAGGAAAACCAGGATACCGGCTCCTGAGATACCAGTCTCTGAGAGGCGCATGAGTAGGACTTTATGGCAGACAGTATCGAAAGCTGAGCTGAGGTCGAGTAGTAAAAGTAAGGAAAGGTTTCCAGAGTCACCAGAGAGTAAAAGGTCATTGATAGCCCTTGCTAATGCGGTTTCAGTACTGTGGTTTTGGCGGAAACCAGACTGAAATAAATCAAAACTATTGTTGAGCGATAAATATGACTGTAATTGGGTGGCAACAACCTTTTCCATGATTTTTGAGACATACGGTAAATTGGAGATTGGGCGATAGTTAGTGTAGTCAGTTGGGTCCAGATTAGTTCTTTTAAGAATAGGAGTAACTGCAGCCGTCTTTAGTGAGACTGGAACAGAGGCAGACGGAAGAGACATGTTTACAAGATGTGAGATAGGTGCAGAAATGGCAGAGGCACAGTGTTTCAGAAGGGTTGTAGGTGCAGGATCCAGCCGGCAAGAAGAAGAACTGGATTTCTGTATCATTTCACTAATCAAGATGGGGTTGGTCAACATAAAGTTATTAAGTGTTTGTATCTGAGCATGCTCACAACTAGAAGTGGTCGGCTCACCACTTAAAGTCCCACATAGAGCCTCCAGCTTTCCCTGAAAGTGTTGCAGAAAAGAACAGCACAAGTCGTCAGATTCTTGTAGACAGGCATTGTGCGCTGGTGCCTGAACAAGCTTATTTACAATGCTAAATAGTGTTTTTGGCCTGTTGTTTGCGTTATTGATGATTTTAGCAATATAGGAAGAGTGAGCTGTATTTAAGGCGGTTTTGTAAAGCTTAATATGGTCCGAAAATGCTTGATAGTGTACTGTCAGATTGGTTTTCCGAGAGAGACGTTCCAGCTGTCTGCCTCTTGCTTTCATGGCACGTAGCTCAGCAGTAAACCACGGCGAAGAGTGGGACAAGGGAACAGACCTAGTCCTATTTGGAGCATGCTCATCTAAAACGTCAGTAATGGCAGAATGGTACAAATCAAATATTTTGGACGGACAGGTGAAGTCAAAAACATCAGAAATAGCAGAAGTAATAGATGCAGCAAACATACTAGCATTAATAACATTGATCTTACGATAAGAGATGTTAATATTGGCAGTACATTTAGTTATACAAGTTAAAGATCAACGGTAATAAGCTTGTGATCAGAGATAGGAGTAACCAGACCATTGATGGAGATGTCATTCAAGCCAGATGAACAAACTAAGTCCAGTGTATGGCCATGAGTATGAGTTGGAAAGTTAACATTTTGATAAAGATCAAAGCAGTCCAGAACAGACATTAATTGAGACCTATTTGAACAGGGAGTATCAACGTGAATGTTAAAGTCACCAAGCAAGATAACCTTGGATGATGAATCACAGGCTAGCGTTAGTAGTTCACTTAGTTCAGAGAAAAAATCGTTTTGCTGTTTGGGTGGTCTATAAATCAGGATAATTGTTAGTGGACTGTTTCGAGGAAAGTTTCAAAACCATATATTCAAAAGTCGTAGTAATGTGAAAGTCCAGTTGAGTAATTGTTATGGAGTTGCGATAGATGACCTAAGACATTTGGCATTATCAGGAGCCACAAATATTCACCCATTGCATTATTATACATTATAATCACCATTATATATAGTAGTTTAATGTAGTACTGACACTAAAACTTTTTTTCAAACAAGGGGGGGGGGGGTGTATTTTAATTTCCGAGCGAAAGAACTACTCATTCCATAAACCACCGCGCCTCACTGAAGTCGACTGAAGCCACAACCGCGAAAGAGCCTTTTGAGCGACTTCCAAATCTGACGCCGGCCACGCAAACTTTTTCCTCCACTGAATTTTGAGCCCGTTCTCATCCTTTGGCGTCATATAGGTGATGCCATATGACATTTCGTCGAAATCCGACGCACATGACATCCTTTAGCGTCAATATGAGACGCAGAACCCAAGGAGTCATACAGGTGACTGGCATCCTTTAGCGTCAATATGAGACGCAGACCCTACCAAAATGGCGGACACGTTGACGTATCGCAGCAACGTTCTAAAGCAGCCAATAGGGCTTCTATGTATTTATTATGTCTATGCATCCTCTGACGTGCAACCAATGAGCTAGCCCTACGTCATTACACGATCTTCAGTCTTCACGGACCTTCGCGGGGTCAGAGAATGTCTAATATGGGGAGAACTTTCACTCTCAGTAAACTTCCGGGTTCTGAACTGGTTGCAGTTCCACTCTGGTTCCATATGAGGGTGCTCACAGGACAAGTGCAGAATGAATGGAGGTCTATGGAGATATACCCCATAAAATCCACTTTTCTCAGGATATAATTTTTTGTCTAGTAATTTGAATGTTGTATTCGAAAGGAGATGCAAAGAAATTACAGATTACTGGGTGTTAGATTTTTTAGAGTCACTTATTTGCATTAAAAAGTATTTTAAAATGTAAATGTCATATGTATGACCAGAGATACTGCTTTACGGCAATCCTTCAGTCACTTTGGTGCTTTCGCGCTCTGCACTTACCTTTCTCTCGAGGCATCGACAACTCAGCTGACACAGGTAAACACACGTGCTAGGAGAGTTGAATGAATGAAATGACTCGAAAAAAAGATTTGTCCATTTTGATGAACGAGTTCGAACAGGAGAGTCACGAACGTGCATCACAGAACAGAGCAAGGCGAGCTTTTGTGCTAATAAAACGTAAACTTTTTTTTCATTTTTGAATTGACCGATGGTTTCGCTAGATAAGAACCTTATTCATCGTCTGGTATCGTTTAAAGCCCTTTGAAGCTGCACTGAAACTGTCATTTGGACCTTGAACCGTTTGGTTGCCTGTGAAGTCCATTATATGGAGAAAAATCCTGGAATATTTTCATCACATTTACATTTAGTCATTTAGCAGACGCTTTTATCCAAAGCGACTTAAAACTGAGGACAAAACCAAGGGAGTCATCATGAAAAGGTAAAAACAACGCAAGAAGTCCTCAAAATACAAAGTTCACACATAGCTCGGAGTAGTATAAGCCAGGTAAGCGAGGATTTAAAGGAAAGGGAAAGGTATTTTTTTTTTTTTTTTTTTTTTTTTTTTTATGTTAAGTGCTCCCTGAAGAGATGAGTTTTCAGTTGTCTTTTGAATGCTGTCAGGGATTCTGCATTCCGGATGACGGTGGGGAGATCATTCCACCAGCATGGAACCGTGAATGAGAATGTTCTAGAGAGTGATTTTGTGGCTCGCTGTGATGGTACCACGAGCCGCCGCTCATTGACCGATCGTAGGCTTCTGGTAGGGATGTAGACTTGTAATAGCAAGTGAAAGTAGGAGGGAGCTGAACCTGTGGTCAATCTGTAAGCAAGCGTCAACACCTTGAACTTGATGCGAGCAGCGAGTGGTAGCCAGTGCAGAGAGATGAACAGAGGAGTGACGTGGGCCCTTTTGGGCTCGTTGAAGACAAGACGAGCTGCAGCATTCTGGATCATTTGTAGAGGTTTTGTTGCACATGATGGAAGTCCAGCCAGAAGAGCATTGCAGTAATCAAGCCTAGAAACGACCAGGGCCTGGATGAGAAGTTGTGTTGCATGCTCAGTTAGGAAAGGCCTGATTTTCCTGATGTTGTGCATAGCAAACCTGCATGATCGAGCTGTCTTTGCAATGTGGTCGGTGAAGGTCAGCTGATCATCAAAGATTACTTCAAGATTTCTGACTGACCTTGATGGGGTGATTGAGGAAGAGTCTAGCTGGATAGTGAAGTCGTGTTGTAGAGACGGATTGGCAGGGAGGACGAGAAGCTCAGTCTTTGCCAGGTTGAGCTGCAGGTGATGTTCCTGCATCCATGCCGAGATGTCCGCCAGACAGCTTGAGATCCGTGCCGTTACTGTGGGATCATCTGGTTGAAATGAGAGGTAGAGCTGGGTGTCATCAGCATAGCAATGGTAAGAGAAACCATGTGCCTGTATGATGGGTCCCAGTGATGTGGTGTAGATGGAGAAGAGGAGCGGTCCAAGAACTGAACCCTGAGGAACCCCTGTGGTCAGTTGATGTGCTTTGGATACCTCACCTCTCCATGCGACCCTAAAGGACCTACCTGTGAGATAGGACTCAAACCAGTTGAGGGAGGTTCCAGTGATGCCCAGTGATGAGAGGGCGGACAAGAGGATTTGATGATTCACAGTGTCGAAGGCAGCAGACAGGTCCAGGAGAATGAGAACTGATGATTTGGAGGCAGCTTTTGCGATCCGCAGGGCTTCTGTGACCGACAGTAATGCGGTCTCGGTAGAATGTCCTTTCTTGAAGCCAGATTGGTTGACATCCAGCTGGCTGTTCAGAGACAGGAAGGATGATACTTGGTTAAAAGCAACTCGTTCAAGTATTTTCGCAATGAATGGTAGGAGAGAGACAGGTCTGTAATTCTCTAGAAGTGATGTGTTTAATGTTGTTTTTTTAAGCAGTGGAGTTACCCGAGCCTGCTTAAATGCTGTAGGAAAAATGCCAGTGTGTAGGGATGAGTTGATAATGTGTGTGAGAGCAGGTAGAAGTGTGGGAGAGATGGCTTGTAGAAGGTGTGAGGGGATGGGGTCTAGAGGGCAGGTGGTAGGATGACTGGAGAGGAGAAGTTTAGATACTTGTTCCTCGGTTAGTGGAGAGAAGGAGGAGAGAAGGTTATTGGCTGTGGGAGAGGTTAGTCTGGGTTCCTGAGTGTGTAAATCTGAGAACTGACTGCTGATAGTTGTAGTTTTGTTAGTGAAGTTAGAAAAATCATCAGCAGTTAGCGAGGAGGTGGGTGGTGGTGGAGGTGGACAGAGGAGAGAGTTGAATGTCTTGAACAGTGTTCGTGTGTTAGAGGCACTGTTGATCTTGTTGTGGAAATATGAAGATTTTGCGGTGTGAACATCAACAGAAAAGGCAGAGAGCAGAGATTGATACCTACTGAGGTCAGATGTGTCTTTTGATTTGCGCCATTTCCTCTCCGCTGCACTGAGCTTGGTCCGGTGTTCACGAAGAACCTCAGATAACCAGGGGTTAGAGGGAGTGGCGCGTGCTGGCCTAGAGGAGAGAGGGCAGATATTGTCTAAAGAAGAGGTTAGGATGGAGCATAAAGTATCCGTCGCAGTGTTCACATCCAGAGATGAGAAATGCGAGGGTGAGGGAAGAGAAGATGACACAGCAGAGGAAAGATGGGACGGAGAAAGTGAGCGCAGGTTTCGTCTGAAAGTAAATGGTGGGGAGGTTGGTGGAGCATGGGTAGTGAGTTGTAGATTGAAAGTAATGAGGAAATGATCTGAAACGTGGAGAGGTTTCACCAAAATGTTGTCAGTGATACAGTTGCGTGTGTAAACCAGGTCCAGTTGGTTGCCTGACTTGTGAGTACCGGTGGTGATGAGCCGTGTGAGATCGAAAGAAGCTAGGAGAGCGCTGAAGTCAGTTGCATATGGTTTTGCTAGGTGAATGTTGAAATCGCCAAAGACTACAAGTGGAGTGCCATCATCAGGGAAAGAGGACAGCAGCACATCTAGCTCCTCTACAAAGCTTCCCAGTTGACCAGGGGGGCGATAAATAACTACAATATGGATCTTAGTGGGAGTTGTAAGTGTAATAGCATGATATTCAAATGAGGTGTCATTGCATAGAGAAGAGAGAGTTGAGTATTTCCAATTGTTAGTAATGAGAAGACCAGTGCCCCCACCCCTCCCCGACTGGCGAGGGGTGTGAGAGAAAGAGTAGTTATTAGAGAGAGCAGCAGGGGTTGCTGAGTCTTCTGGACGGATCCAGGTCTCAGTCAAGCCCAAGATATTAAGAGTAGAATGAGATGCAAAGGCTTGAATGTAGTCAGCTTTATTGACTGCTGATTGACAATTCCATAGACCCATAGAAAAAGTGAGAGGTGAGTGTGAGGATGAGAGAAAAGGGCGCAGGTTAGCAGTATTGCGCTGCCTTCTGTGTGCAGTGAGAGAGCGTTGTCGAGAGACAACAGGAATGTATTGAAAGCACATAATGATAATGGGGAATAAGATAAAGGTAGGAGAGAAAGGGTGAAGAAGATACTTTAAGTGCCTTACAGGTGTCCTTGCTCGGTGGAGTCGCGCAGGTAGAGTCGATGTCTTTACCCGAGTCGGTCTTCACACGAGGAGGCTGAACACGAGAGCTGAATACTTCCGCTGCACTTCCGCGACAGCGCATACACTACATAGATATAATGCTTACAATCACCTAAGTGAGGGCAGCTGTGTCAGCCCTTGCTATTAGCACAGCAAAAGCAAGTATCCCGAGAATGGGCCAAATCGAAACTAGCTGTTGAACAGCGCTACTTAAGTGCTACAATAAAATACAGACTACAACCCTTTAAGACGCACGGCAAATATTCAAAATAGGTTCGCGTCTAATTAAAATACAGATATTTAGTGAAGACAAAAATTATAAATAAGCAAAGAATCGAAAATAGCCCTACCTGTTTGACAAATAGTAAACAGAGCAACAGGAGAACTAGGTATTAAGAAATAAACAACTCACGCGCTCTTGCCGTTCTCACAGAGTGACTGCTTGTTCTGGCTCTCTTTCTGAATTTACTCTGGTTTTATATCTGCTTTAACAGCCCTTGCAATTAGCACAGCAAAAGCAAGTATCCCGAGAATGGGCCAAATCGAAACTAGCTGTTTAACAGCGCTACTTAAGTGCTACAATAAAATACAGACTACAAAAACCTTAATTTCTTTTCGACTGAAGAAAGAAAGACGTGGACATCTTGGATGACATGAGGGTGAGTAAATTATCAGCAAAAGTTTTTTTTAAAGTGAACTAATCCTTTAAGTCCGCCTTAACATTCTGGTCCCCTCTTCGGATGCCACGATGCCATCAAGCGGTATCTCTGGTCGTAATCAGTCCTTCACTGACCAATCAGCGTCCATTAGTAGAATGCTAGCGTGTAATGGGCAACAACAACTCAACCTGTAAGAAATCGAAAGGACAAAAGTACTCGTTAATTCAACTTTCGACCTATAACCCATGTTGAATTTGCAAAACCAACATTCAAATCTGAGATTTCTCAACAGCAATTGGGTGAAAGAGACAAATTTAGCCGTCTAGCCCCATAGACTCCCATTCATTTTGCACTCGGACGATCGCCCCCAGTAGAACTCTGTTGGAACTACAACCAAAATTCGGTACAGTAGGACTTAATAGGGAGTGGCCAGGCTTTCCGTAATAGACGGGCTTTGGCGGGGTTTAACCAGACAGTTACACGACTTCCACCAATCAGATGCATCACTGTGGATTGTTCAGGATTGTGGGTAATGAAGTACTTATCCAAGACATTGCGAATAAAAGGCATTTATCTTAAAACATGGTTAGTGCCCCATGAACTTTTGGCGTTTATATGAGCATATACAATCGCTTAGTACAGTCGTAGCTGGTTTTAAGTCTACCATGTATGGTTACGGTTTTATGGCTTATACCCAAACTGTCAATGGAGAAATTGTATTGAATTCTTACTTCTGGCACCGGCTGTGGGCAGGACTGTGATGCTCTATTACTGGATGCTTTTTGAACGCATCTCATGAATTAAAGGTGGGGTATGTGATTCTCTTTTTTGTCCATTTTTTCAAAATAACTTGAAATCCTATTCCTAACCCACTTACAGCCACTGAGTTAGAAGCACTGAAATGAAAATTAAGCAATTTAATCATCTGTGGAACGGGCAGGATTCTAAAAACTCCAGCCAATCATTTCCAAGACCACCTAGAATCATTGGACAGCAAGTTCGTCAATCAAACGGCCGTAACACACACCCCTCCCCCCAGCGCGCGTGACCCCCTGTGTGCGCATACTCAAAGCTCGTGACTAGTGATCGACCGATATTGGTTTTTTATAACCGATACCGATTATTTGCATGTTTATGTGCCCGATAAACGATATGCAGAACCGATATGCAGAACCGATATTTATTTACTGTTATACTTCTGTTTTTGACACAATTATTACAACACAAATGAACTGAACAAACCATTTTATTTGTAACAATCGCTCCCTCCTTGCATACAAAAAAAACTTTATATTTATACACAAATAAATAGGGGTCTGTAGAGTAAGATTTTTCCTCCTTTCAGTCATCTTAAAAAACAAAACAAAAGTGTTGAAAGTTAGCACTCTTTCATGTTAAATTAAATCTTCAAATTACAATAAAAACATTTATATTATTACATTATATAATTTATATCTAAATTATACATATCATTTATAAGCATCAGCAGCAACAATGTTAACAATAGGCAAGTAAATGTTAAAAGTCTAATGTTTTCATATGGAGAAAACAATTGACGGGTGACAGAGTCATATCACCTTTGCAGAAATGTAATTCATTTTAAACAGTTTTAGAAGGTTTATGTGCCGTTTAATAGGTTTAAACTAAGAGTGAGGAATAATTCACTTGGTAATATTAATTCACTGAATAATATTAGCTGGAATATAACATTGTCAGGAAAGTAACAAACAAAACAGCATATACATCATTGCATTTTCCAACTAGTATGTTACTAATTATTAAAAATATTTTTGTCGGTCTAGATCATGAAATGCTTTCTGACAAAGTGCTGTTTATCTATGCATTTACACAGAATGATAACTCAACCACGATCGCGCGTGCAGATAATAGCCTAAATAATTTCCACAAAGCGGTATCATTTTAAAGCGAAATAATTGCTATGTAGTAAATGATAATATAATCTAGGGTGTTTAAACAAGATAATCTTGTCAAAAGTGCTTGAGAATTCCTGATCATCAACCCAGTGAGTGCTCAGCAATATGAACAAACTTTTTTTTCGAGACTAATGGTGAGCAAATACATCAGATAGAGAATTAGATTCAGCGCTTTTATTTTCACCATGCACTCATTCATGTCTGTTTTATTTAATTCATGTAAAGTTACGTCTTTATTGGGGCAGGACATGACGGATTACGGTACGTGACTCTATAAATTCGTCTCAATTTTTTAGAACCAAGCTGCATAAATAAACTATATCAGGCATTTATGTCTCAAATCTCATTTCTGCATGTCTGTTATGTTTAATAAAGTTAAACAATTAAAGCAAAGCAAGTAGAACATATACTTTACCTTTGCACAGAGTTGTTGTTGACCGATCTCCTCAGACGCGGGCTGCAATGGTGGAATTCTCAAAACGGCCACAAGATGGCGCCGTTTATCGGCGAATCCGATATTACAAAACCAATACCCGATTATGGGAAAATGCTTAAATATCAGTAAAAATATCGGTAGACCAATACATCGGTCGATCACTACTCGTGACGCATGCGCGTCAAAATCTGCCGGTCGTTTTCAAACTCACCTTTAACTATTGTTTAAGGATTGATGAGAATTGGGCATAACAACAACAACAACAACAACAACAACAAAAAACATGTAGCCTAACTGAAAATTAGCAAATCAAGAGTCTAACAAACAAAATGACAGAGCCATAACTTTTAACTGAGCTGCTAAAAAGTATCTTTATCTCATTCAATAGTCCCTGTTTTCACCTCATTCATTATGGTGATGTCTGAGATCTTCTGTAAATTGGCACATCAAACACAGTCATTAGTGTCAGACAAACTACAGGATCATCACTTTGTGATAATCGTCTATCAATGTGTGTTTTATGGTTTACCCTTCAGGTTAAAGTACATGACTAAAAATATATATTTTAAATATTCTCTAGAGTTTTTATATTTTTTTGTATGTAGTCGAGGCTTTCTGTAAATCTAGCAATACCATCCCACTTAATTTATCTAATTATTTCTTTATGTAATCCGTCAAATACAAAATTGTTGTCTCAGTGGAATGCATCCTTCTAAAGCCAGTCTGAAATTCATATAAAATATTCAATTTATTGTCAAATATTATTTATTTTGGCCAAATAGAATTTTTTCAAACACTTTGGATAAGGAAGATATAATTGACACAGGCCTAATTGTTACTCAAACCGACTCCCTTTCTTAAAAAGGGGAAAAACTCTACATTGCAAATCCCTTAATTTCTTATAAACTGTAGTCTCATTTACTTTAAAGGGGTGATGAACTGAGAAATCAAATTCCCTTGAGCTTTTGACATCTAAGAGGTCATCATATTATAAGAATATCCTGTAAGTTTCAGAACTGAAAACGTCCTTGTTAGTCCAATAAATGCTTTTATTGACACCAGCCTCAGCAAACGACTCCGCCGCCGCGCTATAACACATTACTTGATATCATCAACAACAATGCATAAACACTTATTTCTAGAATCAAAGATCTAACCCTTTTTTTCTATTTTTTAGTTTTTTTAAATTTGGAGAAGCTTTTTAAAGGGTCTTTCCACTCTGGCTCACTGGTGACAACTCATACTTTTTCAAAAGCAAAAATTTGCTCACCTCAAAGTACAGTGGCCATTGTTGTCTGTGAGTCACCAGTGTCGCCTTTCGTGGTTCCTTCAGCCTCAAAGCCCAAGTCTCATCTGGGGTGCCATTTGAAGTGGTTTCAATTGTTCTGTAAATAACTTCGCAGAGATCTTTGATGCCAGAAATAATTAGACTTTATTTTCGAACGCCGTTCCGCCTCCGACCATTAGGCACTCCAGAGTAATTTTGGGTTCAGAGTTATATACATACATCTTCTTCCATAGAAGGTTACACACCCTATAGATAGTTTTGGGTAAATATCTTATACCATGTGACTTCTCAGAATAGAACTGACATACAGGATCTTTTTTTTTACAGAAGGTCTTGCAGCTTTTAAAGTCACCTAGACAGAGTCCTATTAGAAGAAATAACTCATACAAGAAATAATTGTGTATTCTTATATAGCTAAATTACATAAAATCTTCAACCTATAGTGTTTTTTTTTGTATATTCCAAAGGTTGTAGTACTTTACTATAGTCTTAACATCTAGACGCACTAGCAGGAGTCTATCAACTCTCCGTTAGAGAAGTATTCAGTCAAGGTGCTCTATGGTCTTGGGTTTTTAGTCATATAATCATATGTGTTTTCTGTTAAAGTAATCCAGTATAAATGCTTATACTAATCTTTTGTTTTTTCCAGTTCTGGTCCTGTGGGCGTCAGTATCACACAGTGATCACAGTTCACACCTGCAGTGAAGCCCCTCCCACAACAATTCACCAATAAATACTGGGAATATTCCCATCATCCTACAAGAGAAGGACAAACTCCAGGAGTAGCAGCTGAAATCTGTGTGACTGTTAAAGATGGAGTTTATTAAAGAGGAGATTGAAGACATGAGTGATCCAGAACCATCCAGAATAAAACATGAAGATACTGAGGAACAAATAGGTTGGTGTGTCCATTCTTGATTCTTCATTGTTGACTGCTTTGGTGGCTGTGAAATAATAAGTAGTATATTGATGATAAATGATGTAGAAATGTATTTGTAATTGTTTGCGTTAGCCCAACTCATAAACATATTGATGAAGCACTGCAGTACTACAATACGCTCTATTCTTTATGACAACTCCAATAACAATGACAAACATTTCACATATTTAAAAAAAAAAATGACATTGGAGACCTAGAAGCTGCGCTGAGCGTAACTTAGGCTACACAACACACACACATACTTATTGAGCATGCTACAAAACCCATAAAAGCAACAATTATTAATAACACTTACAGGTTGTGATTCGGAGGATGAAGCTGATCCAAATAAACTTGGTACTGAACCTTCCTTCAATATCAACCAGCTCGCGAATCCACACTTGAAAGCATTCATGTTTGTAAAGGAATCGTCATTAAAATAACGCGAACACAGCACAACAAGGTTCGGGTACAGTTGTAAATATAAACTCTAGCCACTGATTCTTCTCATGCTTGTCTCTGTCTGGGCTGTGAAAAAAAAGTTTGCTTTTGATTCGCACTTCAGAACACAGCGTCTCGTCGAGATGATGTTTGAAAGTTTCACTGGCGTCTGCGGCGCGTGCAATGAGTGGGCGTATCTTATTCAAATAACGTGTCAAGTTGACGTCATCTAGACAAAGGAAAAGCATCGTTCGACGAAACCTATACTCTTGTTGTCTGCTTGTGTTCACTTGAATTGTCCTTGAAATGATCCTCCTTAAACTGATTATTACTGTTAGGATTATAATTACTTAATGTTTATTTTAGATCAGTTGGAAATAACAGAGCTGAGAGAAGAACTGAATGAAGAAAAGAAACACAGTGACTTCAAAACTCAAGGAAGAAAAGCCAAAAAGCTGCACTCCTGCTCACAGTGTGGAAAGAGTCTCAGTCAAGAAGGAAACCTTAACAGAAACATGAGAATTCACACTGGAGAGAAACCGTATCCATGCACTCAGTGTGAGAAGAGTTTCAGAACTTCATCCTTACTCAAGTATCATCTGCATATTCACTCTGGAGAAAAAACATTTAACTGTGATCTGTGTGGTAAAGATTTTATTTCATCATCAAATCTAAAAACACACCTGATAGTTCATTCAGATGAGAAGCCTCATGTGTGTTCTCTCTGTGGAAAGAGTTTTTCAAGACAGAACGGTTTAAAAATACACCAGAAAACACATAATGAAGTGAGAGATCATGTGTGTTGTGACTGTGGGAAGAGTTTTACTAGAGCTGACGGTCTGAAAGAGCACCAAAGAATTCATACTGGAGAAAAACCTTACAAGTGCTCATATTGTGACAAGAGATTCACTCTGTCTGGAAATCTGAAATCACACGAGCGAGTTCATACTGGAGAGAAGCCATACCACTGTACTCAGTGTGAGAAGAGTTTCAGACAGTGCCGCCGCTCCCACCCTGCGCATCACGCGCTGTGCGTAGGGCACCAATTGCTGAGGGGGCACCATAAATAGCCTAATGAAAAATCAATCATCAAACTTCTTGTTATAATCAGATTCAGCGCGTTCTTCATCTTCACTCCGCAGCGGCGCAGAGCAGAGCGCACGTCAGAAACAGAGGACAGTGTGTGTGTGTGTGTGTGTGTGTGTGTGTGTTCATCTGAGCCTCATTGGTCTGTCACTGCTCGTCAAAGTCAGAATATTTGAGATGACCAATCAAATCAAAGTAGGCGGGCTTTATGTTCACAAACGCTGAGCGCGAATTTAACAGTGCAACTCGACACTTCAGTGTACGGTCAAGTGCGATATAAGATGTAAGTAGCTAAACTTAACTTTATATATTTTACAGTTTTTTTAGGTCATACATGTTAAACGAATGACAAAAAATAATTAGGCAAACTAATATAATTTTGTCTAATTTTGCCATTTTGAACTGAAAATAGGCCTATGTCTATGTAACATAGCCTAGACATTCTCTGATGTAGCCTAGTGTAATACTTTAGGCTACTGTCATTGTGAGGGGACAAGAAACATGAACAAAGCCGTTTTCATCATGTTAGGCACAGGATTAATAATGAATGTGCACATATTGAGAATAAAATACAAATTGTAGCCTTTAATAAATTAAAAAAGCCAACTTTAGGAGGGGAAGAGACAGGGCAAGATAAAAACAAAGAGAAAAAGAGTGTGATGCTGATGAGGAGAGAAAAATAATCAGCTGCCCACTGACATGGTTTTAAAGCTGTTGTTATCGAATTTTTTTTTTTTTTTTTTGCCTTCACAACATCTTAAAATGCACATCTGTAGTTTAGAGAAATCCAAAATTTTCTCGGGGAAACCCCGAACCCCCCTAACTAACCTGCCTCAACTTCGGGACCACAGTGATTATAAAACCATGCCATTGCATGGTAATGAAATGAGTTAATAGTAAGCATTTATATAGTTATAAGCATTATAATAGTAAGGAGGGGGGGGGGGGGGGGCATCATAAAGGAATTATGCTGCGGAGGAGGAAGCTGATCTAAATAAACTTGGTATTGAACCTTCCTTCAGTATCAGCCGACTCGCGAATCCACACTTGAAAGCATTTGCACTGAAAAAATAAAAACCTTGGATCAACTTAAAAAAATTGAAGTAATCAATCACACGAAATATTTGACATTGACTCAAAGTAAATAATTTAATTTAGTTTAACCTAAAAAGTTTAAATCCATGCAACCACTTTTTGAAGGTTGATCAAACTAATTATTTTAGGTTGGAACAAACGAATTATTTTAAGTTAGAACACACTAACTAAACTAATATGTATAGGTTAAAGTAAATTAATTATTTTAAGTTAAAACAAACAAATGTTTATAGGTCCGAGTAAATTAATTATTTTAGGTAGTCTCAAATCAAAAAAATAACAGTTGTCATTATTTGAAGTATATAATAAATCAAATATATATAAAAAATGCTTTTAATACACTTGATGAATGACTACTCAGAACACTTTCCTTTAGAACACATTTATATTTATTGTTCAATAAACTGACAACATTGATCATTGGTTTCAAATCTATGAAGATTAACAGTCTGCTTCACACAAAAATACTTGTTACATAATTTCATATCACTTGATAACATACATAAATATTAAATTAGGAAGGTTTGTCCTGACATAATACATTTCACCATAAAACATAATACAATTAAAATGTTATGACAGTATTGTATACCCGTTTCAAATGTAGATGTACCTGAGACAAATCCTGGAACTGCTCCTCAGACAGTGAACAGTGGAACTCCTAAGACACTGACAGAGGTTCTGATACAGAGCTGTAAGCACAGCTATTTTATTTTAGGTTAAGTGTGTATATGAGCACAAAGACCGTTATGGCAAAAGCGGTTGCAACCGAGAGGAACTTGACAATTCGATGACAATTTTAATGTCTTTGGGTGGATGGAGAGGATCCTCTTTCGCCATGGTTGTCTGCTCCAGTTCTTCAATGTCATTTTCCTGCATACAAAGAGAAAATAAGTACATTATAGTTACAGAAATCTCCCGATTTCATGATCATAATGTGCCAAGCTCTTATACACTCTAAACTTTCAAAACTTGAATAGGCGCAAATCAAACAAATCAAATGTTTATTACAAGGGGTGTGACTAGATTAAAAGTGATGAGATTTCTTGTCTGGTTAGAAACGGTCTCATGAGATTCACCTGCTGTCACGCGACCTCAAATTATCTCACACAGTAAATAAAACAAATGTATAACTGATAACGTGCACTCACGGAGTGAATTAACTCCACCCAGCTGATGCAACACCAGTGTACGCAAGGGCTGCACGATATTGGGAAAAAATGGCATTACGATATTCTATTTTTCTGCGATATATATTGCGATATTTCATCAGATTAAAGTGAATCGGTTTAAAGGAGTCATTCGTTTGCGAATCAGACGTGTCATTAGTGGACGTGTAGCCAACGGACACGGCACAAGATTTGTGTCAACATAGAAAACATTTCATCACTGGAAAGGTTTTTTCGTTTACTGCAATTGTGGTTTATGTCAGCTGAATGTGCGGATTCGGAACGATTCATAGATAAGGCAATGTTTTTTTTAGCGCAATTCACACCTCTTGGTAATTCAGGAGAGAAAATCTCCGAATGCTCCATGTGAAACTTCGGTCTTTCGACCTTTTACCATCGCGTCAAGTGATGTTGATTAATATGCGCGAGGCAGAGAGAACAAGACAGCTCGTGTTTGAAGACGGTGAGGTGCACGTGGCTCACTCTCCCTCTCTCATACATCTTGCTATGTGACTATCGTGGATGTGCACATCGCGATATCGATGCTGAATTGATATATCGTGCAGCCCTAGCGTACGCTGTGATCTAAAAACTAAAATGCTACCTATCTCTGTTTGAGACTGTGAGCTGCAGTTTATCAGAGGTGCTGAAGTTAAAATGCGTTTGGATTTGTGGTGAGATTTCAGCCTGATCAGAAGTGTTTTCTCAAGGGCTGCACAATATTAGGAAATAAACGGCATTGCAATAGGAGGATCTTTTGTGACGTCGTTTTTTATGTTTGTTGCGTTGCATCATGGGAATCGTGTGGCAAGAAACACCGCTAGATACCTGTAATTTGATTGTTTTGCACGTTTGGAGGAGGATTTAGAGAAGAGGATGGTTCACTCTTGCTGTGTGGTCGATTGTACGGCTCGTTGGGGGCCTGATAAAAAGTTTTTCGAATTCCCTCCGAAAAGGATTGCGAAAAACAAAAGAAATGGTTGCGTGCAATAGGCGATTGTACCTGGACGCTGGATTCCTGCAGCTTCTGATCGAGTTAGTGAGGCTCATTTTGTTCATGGTAAGTCTTAGAGACTATGTATTTATAGAAGATAAAAAAAAAAAAAAAAAAAACTGAGTCAAATCAACAGAGTCATATGTTTTCGCGTTCTGATTCAGGAGTCCCAGTCTCACACTGAACACAATTGAATTGGTACAACAGTCACTACATTTTCAATAAATAAATAAAGAACACTGATCAATAAAGACTTGCCCGGCTTTGCAGTCGCAGTGAGCAGCAGTGATTATTTCGCCGTTCTCTTTGGCGATCACCCACGGGAGATGCGAATCACGCTGTGACTCGACACGATCACTGCTTTCTGTTTGGCAGAAAAGATCGGCCCAACTTTTCGAGAAACAAAATAATCATAGGCCTCCAGACTTTTGAAAACCTTTAATCTTTCATGAGTGAAGGGTCCAGGGGTTTCTATCAAATAAGAATAAATGTCTCCCCAGCAGATGGTGGCCAAGACACGGGCGAGTCGGACCAACGTTTTTTGTCATCCCAGATCTCATATGGCTTTAAATAACTTCGATTTTGTCACCAATACAAATTTTGAGCTTCTCTCCAAACCTCCTCCGGTCTTCAGATGTTAAAGTGTTTATATATTGTGGATTTCGCCCGCTATCTCTCTTGAAAGTGCTCGTCGCCCGCTATACTGTTTGTTTTGTTGCCACACAACCACTCACGCATGCGTACAAATGTGTCAACAAAGATCCTCCTATATTTTTCTATTCTGCGAAATATATTGCGATATGAAAAAATACAGGAACAGGAATTCAACTGCGCTATTTGAAAAGAATTTAGCATCGCAAGAAAAATGTGTAGCTAGTTAGATTATTAAAAAGATATTGGATAATTGATGTTAGTTTGACTGTTAGCTAGCAGAGCTAACGTTAGCACGATAACGTTATACTAGCGCGCTGCAATCATGTCCGATGGCAGACAATTGCAAAATAAAAAGCAATCCAACAGCACATTATACAATGTAAACAAAGACATGTTTTCTTGCGGCGGCCTTTATAAAATGAGCTGTGGTAAAAATCTAGTCATGTTATGAACGGAAGTGGAAGTGACTGAAGACTGTGCTCTTCTCCGTTTTTGGTTAATTTCTGTAGCAGAAAGAGCACCACATATAGGTCTGGAATATGAAGTGGCGTGTGCATATAGGTGTTGTCATTTGCAAATGGATTCGTTTGGACACCCTTCGTTCGGAAGACAGGGAAAAAAAGATTATTTGGTACGTCTGGATGTGGTCTAAGTGTTTACTGCTCAAAATTCAGCATCCAAGATTTCTAGTATTAAAATCTCGTCTTGTGAGCTGAGTTTCTCGTCACACCCCTATTTATTAAATATGGCTAGGAAAACCTAGACTATGACCATGTTAGTCTGTAGGTGATAAAACTGTGTGAGCAAGTGAGAGAGATGCCCTTACCTGGTATTTTTTGATAAGGTGCTCAACGGGTTTACCGAGGTAGATCATCAGAGATTTGAGGATGCATTCTCTTCTGATGGTGATGCCCACAGTCTGAGTAAAAACAGTTACTATGAATTAAAATCGAACATAAAAAAAAAACCTATTCAGCCATGGACACAAATTATCACAAATGTCCTCATGACACTGTAAATAGAACTTACCACAAGCAATGATCACTGGCAGGAACTTCCAAATAGGCTGCACAGCAGGAACACAACGGAAGGCTGCTTCCCTGAAGTTAAAAGAGAAAAAAAGATTAAGTTTGTTAACTACTCACATCATGCACAAATTAAGAATACCCAACATGTAGCATAAACAGATATATAGTTCATTTTATGATTTTAGGAAAGCTGGCTAACATTTTAGTACATTTCTACCATTTCTACCACATGTAAATGTTGTTAACAGTGTAGCAAACATGACAAGCTTGAAATAACTGGGCCTTGTAATATTATGGCTGATAAATACTGAACACAAGATAATTAGGAGTGTACGTTAAATATCACATATGACCTTATGCTATTGACAGCAGAAGTTAACCATCAGTCAAGTTTGCAGCTAAAAAAACTAGCATTATTTCCCCCTCTTCATATATATATATATATATATGTCGTTTAGTTTAATATGATATATATTCACTAGCTAGCTTTAAAAAAGAGCCTGCAGAGGAGCTCTTAAAACTAAAAAAGATAGTAATCTCGGCAAATAACATTTTCTAGGCTCTTCGCGCCACTGTTAACCAAAACACTCAACCAGCAGAACAAATGCATTTGAATTCACGAACATAACATTAGCTGTAACGTTAACCAACTTGCACGTTGTAACTTTAGCTAACCAATGCCCCCACAAAATTAATTTAGAAATGATAGTTTTCATTTATTAGACAGTTAGCTAGCAACCTGTGACAGCATTAGCTACTCACTCACCCACCCACGACCAAAGGGCGGCTAACGTTAACGTTATAGCGCTAGTTTGAATAAAAAAATGCTAACGTTACTATCTTCTAATTTACATGCTATCAATAATGCTGAAATTACAGCCAGAGTCAAGGCAAGCCAGGTATACTTGGAAAGACAAAGTTTATTGTTTTTACTTACCAGTATTAATGTTGCTCGTATTTTTTCTGTGTCGCGGGCTCGCAGTGTTCTGTTGAAGTGTACCTTCACGGCCGCCGCTCGTCGTCGTGCGTGTTCTTCAGGTTAATCTTCACAGACAGTTCAACTGTGACGGTCCGGACGTTTTTTTTTTTAATCCTTTATTTAAACAGGCCAGAGAGCGGGATCTCCAACTCAACAATGCGCATGTGCAAATCATGCTTAATGTAATAAAAATGCTCTGATCAAATGAATAAATTTAGTTTAATGTCCTGCTGCCAATTTATATTGTATCAATGCAAAAGAAATGTATTCAACCATGAATATAAACTAAAACGTTTATTTTAAATGAAAAAACTAATAATTTTAAGCCATTTCAATGAGAAAATGCACATTAAACGAACAACAGCAATGTTAGACTTTTTTCAGTGTGTGTTTGTGAAGCGATCGTCATTAAAATAACGCGAACACAGCTCAAGGTGGCTATACTTGTGAGGTATAGTTGTAAATATAAACTCTAGCCACTGAGTCTTCACATGCTCGTCCCTGGGCAGTGAAAAAAAAAAGTTTGCTTTTGATTCGCACTTCAGAACAGCGTCTCGTCGACATGATGTTGTCAGGTTTCTCTGCACTGAGTGGGCGTGTCGAATTCAAATAACTTGTACAAGTGACGTACGAAAGTTAGAGAAAATGCATCGTTCGTCTATCGATTAATATCAGCGACTCAGAGTCGACTCTTACTTTTGAGAGACAATAACTTTGTATACGGTGAACTTTCATATTTAAAACTTTGCAGGATGTTTTTGTTCACTTAGATCTATGTTACACACTACATGAAAGGTAATTTTCAAAATTCCATGATAGGTACCCTTTAACAGTTGAAGCTTCAACAGTGTAAATCTTTTTCCTTTTTTTTTTCTTCTTTTTTTTGGTGCAAAATCTCTGCATGGATTGTGTGCTTAGTAGGTCTATCTTGAATTAGATATATTCATGTCTCTTACTTATTTACTAAGTTTACTATATTGTCTTCTGATAGTACATGCAATTATGAGAAATAATCAGAAAAAAACATCTTGTCTTGACAAAAAGCAAGTAACTGAGATTGTTTATACATAAAACATGTCTAATATGTGTTTGTGGAAAGAGTTTTTCACTGCTGGACTCTAAATAGCACCAAAAAATACAGACCATGAGAGAAATAATATGTGTTTTGAACACAGCCGGACTCTCCATTGGTCTAGACTGACTCTGTCCGGTAGTGGCTTCACTTTTACCTGTTTGCATTAGTTTGATTTGGTAATTTATATGTCAGTTAAGAAATCATTAACCGCATTTACACTGCGGCCATGCGGCCCCTTTAAGAAACATGACATCGCGCACTGCGCCTGTGCGGAAGAGAGAATCGAGATAGACGAAATTAAACTTTCACCAGTTGAGGCTGAAAGTGACGCTGTTAAAGCGTGGAGGACATGAAGGACAAATGTGGAAGATTTTCTCCGGATGCCGTATATTTCCAGTCTGCAGGTGAGGGATGTTCCCTGATTACAAAGTTTAACATTAACCAGCTCCACAAGTCCGTGAATAAGGTTTGTCTGCACTGAAATCACACGAGCGAGTTCATACTGGAGAGAAGCCGCACTAATGTGGAGAGAGTTTTAGACATTCAAGCTCTGTAGTGAATAATATAAAGAAGCGTTGTCACAATGAGCAAAGCGTGTCCATTCATCCAGTGAGTTTGTTTTCAGGTAACAGTTACCTTATTGGCTTGACTAATTTGTATGTGTTGTCAAAGAAATGGCACCGTTTCTGTAGAGCTGTATAATAATCATGATGTTTCGTTTAAAATAGAAAACTATTATGAATAGACAATTAAAAAAAATAACAATTTACCAGAGGCTCTGACAAAATGCCAATTGTTGCAATACAGTCTTTATATTTATAGACTAAATATTTAAATATTTTTTTTAAATTACTTTTCCAAATATGAATGGGTAAACGTGGGCTACCTATTAAGCTCACCAAAATCTACATTGAGACATTTTTAGTGCACAAGATATTGGTTTTAGTACAAGAAGTTATTTTTTAATAAAATATCTCTCACACTATAATATTTCATATTATTTTAAATGACAAAAATATTTTAATTAAGATGTACATAATTAAATATAAAAAGTCTGGCTGTGCTTAATGGGTACGTTTTGTACCCTTTAAGCACACCCGTTGCCAATAAGCTCACAACATGTTTTATTAAAAATGTGTGTGTATTTTAAACACATTTTTTAAAGAATAATTGAAAAATGTTTTATTTGAAGGTACAGAGTCAATCACAGATTCAAGCAAACTCTAAAATCAAGCACAGATTCTAAAAGATCAGATTTAATGGAAACAGATAGACCTTGTTGTGCATTATTTGCACGAAACTATTTTCTCAGACAATCTGCTATTATCATAAGCAATTATCTCTGTAGTTAAAAATTACAGCATGCCAGAGGAAAAGTGTTTGAAAGCATTGCATCCACAACAAATATTTCTATTTATTGAATATAATGTTTTTTGTAACTTCTCAGTAATGATTTCATTTAATTTAAGTGTCTAATTAATCAGAATGGCATATTTAATCTAAATGTTTATATCAGAAGTAAAACATAGTTTAAATCATTCTTTTATTTATTTAAACTGTTATTGTGAAAATATTTCTCAGAACACTGTATTTATGATTATAATGAAGATTTACGGTTTTAGATAGGCAGTTTCACTAAACGGCCCAAGCGCTCGCTGGCGCGGACATTTAAATAGGGATGGATGTTTGCTTCATGTGATAGGCTTGGTGAGTGAAATTATATTTGTATTATCTTTCTGTATATTTTCTTTATATTTTCGGTCTAAAAGTGACCAAAAAGACATTTTGCTCCAGCTCACCATCGGTGTCGCCAAACTGCTCCGTCTCCAAAACGTGCGTACGCACGGCTCAAAGTTTGCTTAAAGGTGCGCACAATCTCCCATCAGGTTTGTTTTTTATAGATCACAACCTTTGCGTGGAAACTGGCTTACGTACGTTTCCAGCCCCATTTTGTGCGTACGCACGCTTTATAAATGAGACCCCAGATCTGGTACTCCACTTGCGTCTAAAGCGCAACTTACGCAACTGGTGATGTCAGAAGTAGCGAAGTGTGTCATGGCATAGCGTAAATATCAGCAGTGCATCACAATACTCGCATAAGTTGCGCTTTAGACCTAAGTTGAATCCGTAAGCTAGTTACTTTACTTCATAAAGTCTTAAAGCTGCAGTCCGTAGCATTTTCCCTTTTTGTCGCCATCTCTGTTCGAAATCTGTAACTGCAGTGATTCGCGGAATTATCATCTTTACGTGGGTTGTAAATCGGCATGAAACAGCGCGGATGAACAGTGTTTTGAGGCGAGTGCTGCTGTCAATCACCGCGCTTTGTGGATACTGTCATTCAGAATCACAGATTCACTTTTTGAAAGTTTGACAAACATAAGAATTTTCACCGGAAAATGTCTTTTGAACAAATAAGTAACATCCATTTTTGTTCTGATCAACTAAGGGGGGAAAAGCATTCGACATGACAAGCGATCATTAGATTTAATCAGCGCGATTTACAGCAACCGTGCAAATCATAGCCTACTTAAATTTGTTCTCAAATTGTTCATGTTAACAACATCAGCATTGCGTGACTAACGTTATTTAATGTGTTTTATGATTACCTGTGTAGTTCAGAATTCATATTCTCCAACATTTTTAAGTTAAAAATAATCCAAATTAATTAGTTTAAAAAAACATCTTCAGCCAGTGTTCAAAACTATCTGCTTGCCATAGCTAGATTCAAAAAGGTTAGCTGTAATGATATTAATTCCAGTGGTACTGGTGAGTTTTCGCAGGAAATTCGAGCATGTCTTTGCGTCATTACGTCACATCCGTACACATAAAGGAGGAGTTTCGGCTAGCCGGCTATACTGCGCGTGAGGAGATGTAGATATTTCTCGCAGCACTTTACATGATTAAACTTATGGCGGATCCAGAAAGATCCAAACAACAATCATCAGTCAACTGGAGATTAACCAGTTATAAAAACCCAAAAGACTTCGTACTTTGGATTTAAGGTGGAAAGAGAAAGAAACCGTCTCATGCGAACACAAGGATACACACCGGTGGGGCTTTTGAAAGGTGCGTGAACTCCCGAAGGGGTTCGAAACGGAAGAAGAGACAGCTTTTTTCTGCTGAACAAGTAAGACATTTCAATAGTTCAATCGTGTAATAGTACGTTTTCTTAATCCACACAGTTAAGGAGTTTCCTTTGTTGTGCCTTTCTCGTTTAGCTATTATGGAGAATATGATTTCTGAACTACACAGGTAATCATAAAACACATTAAATAACGTTAGTCACGCAATGCTGATGTTGTTAACATGAATAATTTGAGAACAAAGTAGGCTATGATTTGCACGGTTGCTGTAAATCGCGCTGATTAAATCTAACGATCGCTTGTCATGTCGAATGCTTTTCCCCCTTAGTTGATCAGAACAAAAATGGATGTTACTTACTTGTTCAGAAGACATTTTCCGGTGAAAATTCTTATGTTGGTCAAGCTTTCAAAAAGTGAATCTGTGATTCTGAATGACAGTATCCACACAGCGCGGTGATTGACAGCAGCACTCGCCTCAAAACACTGTTCATCCGCGCTGTTTCATGCCGATTTACAACCCACGTAAAGATGATAATTCCGCGAATCACTGCAGTTACAGATTTCGAACAGAGATGGCGACAAAAAGGGAAAATGCTACGGACTGCAGCTTTAATAGGTACATTTACCCTAGGCGCATTTCAATTACAGAGTTGTGCAAGTTGTGCGTTTTTTTTTCCCCTAAATGTCGACAAAAGACTATTGCGTCATTTCCAGGAACCGATTATTAGGGCTGGGTATTGACACAAATTTCACAATTCGATTCGATTTCGATTCACAAGCTTGCAATTCGATTCGATTTCGATTCCGATTCGATTCGATTCAATATTGATTATTTTGGATATCAGTTACAATAAATTGCAAGTTTTCTCAAGGAAATCAAATCTCTTAACTAATTCTGTAAACTATGGGAGTCTAGTTGTAGCCTACTAAGCTTCATTAGCCTCATATGAAGGTAATAATTAACTGTTTTGTAGCTATACAAACAGAACTTCACAGTTCACAGTCTTTGTAATATGTTTTTAGCAATACATTTCTAACATTTATAATGTGTTTAGAATTTTTTTTTAAATTGCCTTAACAGGGACTTTAAATTACACTTTTATTTATTTTTATAATAAGAAGATTATATGAAATATAAACATTTAAATGGTGGTCATAAAAACTTGCCAGATTTATTCAAATATGCATTAAATATTGAAGAACATTAAGATTATAATGCATATGTAATATTGTGCATATATTTAGCAAAATGCTCCTCTCTAAAGTTATTTTTTCTAGCTGACTAACGAGTTTATGGTCATGTGGTTTTTCTGAGGTAAATATGACGATACATGACATTGATTACAAGCTGTTTAACTGACGTCTTTCCACGGTTGAAACACTGATTGAGCGAATCAATGTGACATGATACGGATTTTGATAAGTTGTACTCTATCTTTTAACACACTTTCAGATGCTCATTCATGTTTATTTTGCGCTGTATTGGTATTATTAAGCCGGAAGAGAGATCAGCGCTGCTGCTTCTCTTGAGCTGAGCCAGAGCGATCTCACGACACAGCGCCAAAACGGTATTTATGTTTTTGAATTTCAAAAGAAAATGGTCGTAATTTGAAAATTCCCACTGTTTCATATCAATAGTAACAAAGGACAAAGATTATTGCGATGTTTTGGATGCGCGCAGCCGTGCTACAATGTTCCATTCATTCAAATGAGACAGGATGACTAATCGATTCTTGAGATTTAAGAATCGATATCGGTTAGTAAAAATGAGAATCGATTAATATCGAGAAATCGATATTTATTACCCAGCCCTACCGATTATGTGACTAAACCATCATTTTTTCCAAGTCATTCTAAAAATCATGGCGACGGATGTTGGTAGGTTTACGTACATCCCAGCCACCGCACTGGGCCCGGTTCCCCAAAACGTTCTTATCGCTAAGTACCGTATATACCCGAATATAAGACGACCCTGAATATAAGACGACCCCCCATTTTCCAGACTTATTTTTTGGGGAAAAAGAGACACACGCAAACACGCACGCATGCGCACACACACACACACTTATTTTTTGGGGGAAAAGAGACACACGCACACACAAACACGTACACACACACACACAGAGAGGCGCGCGCGCTCTGGAGGGAGGCTGTCGCGCGCTCTTAAGAAGCACGTGAAGAGCGCGGCGTGCTACAGTAGTGATGTTTTCTCGCGCGGACCCGCTTCACCTGTTTGTCTGAGGTACTTTTGAAATATAATCTTATACAAATATGCTAAACGTTTAAACTGGCCATTCTAACTGGGTTTTGTAACTTTTCTCAATTGTTTTTTTACTTTAATACACAAATATAGTAGCTCACCGAAATGCTTGGCAAGAAATTTCTCCCTTTCCCCTCGTGATTTTGTCTATATCGCGAATATAAGACGACCCCCCATTTTTCAGCCTATTTTTAGGACAAAAACCTCGTCTTATATTCGGGTATATACGGTAGTTCTTAACCTATTCCTTAACCTCTCTCTTAACGTTATGGCACGATTCCAACACTTTTGTACGCTAAGTATATCTTCTGTAAGTCACACTTTCGTAAGGTTGGTCTCGACCATTTGTAAGATCTCTTACCGTTGTTTGAGCTCAAGACGCTAGTTGCCCCCACTGTGCAGCAGTCTTTAGAAATCAGCGCAGCGCAGTACAAGTCAAACTATGGTATGTTGACAATGTTGTGGCTCAACAATGATTTTATGCTATGGACATTTTAGGACTAATAATAAAATATGTTCGCAATGGATACAGGCCTATACATGAAGTTGACTTTATTTGGTATCAGAACTAATATGGTAGTAATTAGCCTAGGCTATTTCATAATGTTTAAATTGGCAATCACTTTTGATAATTAAAATCTGGCAAACAATTTGGCTCTAAATGGCTAAGATCTATAAATGGGTAAGCATGGTGGTGTCCAGTAAAGCGACCAACTATGCTAACGCGGCAGAATTTTGCTTTAAGCCCTGAAGTCCAGCTGCTTGCAGCGCTAAGGTTTTTTTGCTACAGGGAGCTTCATCGAGGTCGTGGAATCATAGCTCTTTTTTGTTGCTGTTGCACAAGTTATTCAGAAAGCTGGGAAACCTTGTGTCACCTTGTGCAAGCTCACCTCGTCCAGCAAAACTTCAAGTTCCTCTGACGAGAAGCTTGGTGCCCTTGTTTTTTTACGTTGCTTCCCCACCATATTCTGTATACTCTCTCTCTCTCTGTTCATTGTAGATACTATAGGTTGCTTTTTATTGAAAACATTAACCAATGGCAATCAATACCGCATTAAACAGAAGTAACTGCAGCTGCTTGCCAATCAATTCTGATTGTAAAGTACCTTACCATTAAAATAAAAGTTATTTACATAATTTTTAGCAGTCGTTAAACCCATGTCAAGAAGCGGCACAAGTGGCACAACGGGATAAGGAGGGTGGATGATTAGCGAGGGATACCCGGTTCGTCTACCCGTCACAACATTTCGTGTGAACATATTACTGATAATTTAATTAATAGTCTATATTTTACTGATAACTTAAACTGTTAAAATAAATGTTACTGGAATAATTTGATTGTTTCATTTGCATAGAACGTGTTGTCTTTCTTAACGCCGTAATGCACCTTCGCGTGAAGTGGAAAATTGATTCCTGAGCAATCGATGCCAACTAATTCAGCACTTTTACTTGGGACAGCGCCTTTGTAACGTCGAACGTAAGAGGCAGCGTGTTAAGAAGCTTCCTAATCGACACTTCGGGGAACACACTTGGGAACATAAACAACTTTGGTAAGATATATCTTTTGAGTCTTCTTAGCGCGCTAAGAGTGAGCGTTATCGGGGAACCGGGCCCTGGCCATTATTATTAATAGAAGGAGATGCATGTGTGTTATCCAAGCATTTATGGTAAGGAAAGAACATTATACTTAGAGCGGCTAGTATTTCTGGGTGTTTCTCCCTCATATCTGCTTCGAGGTCTTGAGGTCTTGAGATCTTGCATTTCTTTGAGGTTTAGAATCCAGTATTCCTGTAATTATTTCCTATAATGCTACGTTCACACCGGACGCGAATAGCGCGTCAAATTCGCGCCTACCGCGTCTAGTTATATGCTTGACCATTTTGAATCCATTCGCGCGTCAAGAGCGAAATTGACGCGCGTAAAAAACAAGTTTGAAGTGAAATTTACGCGCGTCACGCGCGTCAGAATCGAAACCCGTTGGCGGCCATCTTTTTTATGTTGATCGAGCTTTCATCGAGAGAGTCACCGCTCTGTATTTGCTCTGAATAGCATATATTCTGAATACGAGAGCAGAACGGCGGCGTAGGGGTAATCGTCGCCGTAGTTGTGTCCACCAGACCCTTCGAAGGTGAACCCATTGTGGCGAGTTTCACCATTTGCTCTCTCCAGGAGCTGCGCCTGGATGACGACCACTGTCAGCGGTACTTCCGCCTGTCCCGCACCCAGCTTGATGACCTGTTGTCCCGCATCGGAGCGAGGATCACCCTCGCCCTCATCCACCTAGTCTGTCATTTATTTATTTTTTGATGAAAAATGAAGCCAGCCTCCAAAAGTGATTAATCTGTCCTGTGATTTTTCTCTCTCTCACACATCACTGTCCTGACATGAACTTATATGTTGGTTGTCTTTACATTATAATATTTCATATAATCTAGATATGGAATAAATAGCATTCGATACAAAATTAATATGTCTCATATATTGAAATCAAGCTTTATGTGATAAAATATTTTCTTTGTTGTGCATTAGAACTACATTAGAACCAC
>JAZAVI010001967.1:0-13757 GCA_036326025.1 Chrosomus eos | reverse complement strand
TTTTCTTCAACTACAGGTCGATTTGACCCTGCATACTTGTAGAAATTAAAATAATTTAAAACGTTATGTTTGTTTTTGTCTTGTTTGATATTTTTCTTAAACAACATTATAAAAAACGTATTGCTAGCATTTTTTGTATTTTAAATATAATAATTTAATTATGTTCATGCTTTCTGAATAAAATTACAGCTTGATTGTAAATAAAGCACACAACAATTATTGTGAATTATATATCAGCGAATATATACCTCCAGTCCCTCACCTGCACCCACTTGGCTATGATCCGCAACCCCATCATCACTTATCAATTCAGAATTAATAATAATTAATTAATAATTAATAATCAGAATTACAACTTGTAGTGAACTGGATTTGTGAAAACAGACTTGTTTTAAATGTAACTAAAACCAAAAGTATCTTGTTCAGGTCTAGATATGTCACTAAGGGTGATAATCAGCTCTGTCTATCACTCACAGACTCGAACATTGAACAAGTTGAAGAGGTAAATTTGCTTGGTGTTACATTGGATGGACAGTTAACTTGGGAGAAACATATTGACAATATTGTTAAGAAAATGGGTAATGGAATATCAGGGATTAGAAGATGTTCCCCTTTTCTTACCCCTGCCACTAGAGTGCTGGTGACACAGGCATTGGTTTTATCCCACCTTGATTACTGTTCACCTGTCTGGTCAGGTGTGGCTAAAAAATATCTGTTTAAGCTACAAAAAGCTCAAAATAAAGCTGCAAGACTCGCACTGGCCTGTCCATGGGGTATGAGTACGGACGGTATGCATACCAGTCTCTCTTGGCTTAGAGTGGAGGAGAGGTTGTCATGTAACCTTATGAATTTTTTTAGGAATATCTGTTATAAGAAACAACCTAATTGTCTGTACTCACAAATAAAGTATGTGAGAAACCAACATAGTCATAGTACTCGACATTCTACAAAGGGTTGTCTAGCTTTGAAAAAACCCAGGACTGATGCTGTGTGCAGATCTGTAATATATAGAGCCATTAAAATGTGGAATAATTTACCAATTTATATTGTTGAAGCACCTAGTAAGGCCGGCTTTAAAAGCCTATTAAAAAAATACTTGAATAATAATACAAACATTGATGAGCTTAGATAAATGGTTTGATGTATAACTGTGTTTTGTGTGTTATGATGCTGTTTTTTTCTTTTTGGTGGTAGTTTGAGTTATTATGTATACACGATACTCTTCGTAAGCATTGCAGGTATCGGTTTTAGAATTTATGTGTAACTTGTATGTTGAATGTTGGTTGGATTATGTATGTTTTTACGTATTTATGTTTTTATGTATTTTATGTATGTCTTTGTATGTGGACCCCAGGAAGAGTAGCTGCAACATTAGTGGCAGCTAATGGGGATCCAAATAAATAAACAAATAAACAAATTCATGTAAGCACACCTCACCCTCACTTGTTGTCTAGTCTCATCTTTGAATAGAAACACAGATCCTTACCTGAGAAACTTACTTGTGAATCTCCAGCAATTCCCTATGTCTCCAATGTTGCCTGCACCAGAGAATATCACACAAATCAATACTTGCAAGTACCCAATATCCACTTACCTAGTGATGGGAGAAGCAAAGAATTTTAAAGTTTGCTTTGCAAAATTATTCTCTTTTTCGAACCGTTCGAAATGGCACACACAGTGACGCCTGCTGGTCAGAACAGTGGAAATGCAACAGAAACTCAAGCCAAACATGCATAGAAACACATTTTACAAACACATTGTAAATTTTAAAATCTATCAAATGCTATTTACTAATAATCTAATAAGATTAACTATCAAGTGTCTGTAAAATGTGTTAATTTACACATTTTCAGGGGTTGCTTTATTAATGGTGCAGCTAAACAGGCCAATACAAGACTATTACTTCAATTATTCCTTTTAATTATATTCAAGTCTACTTAAAACTTCTACAAATGTATAAAACTGATCAGAGATCAGGTAAAACCCATAGACACTTGTTTAATGGGGGGTGATCTCAGGCAATCCACATGATTCATGGGTTCACAGAGATCATCGCCCCCCAGCGGTGAACCATTGTACTTTCAAAACAGTTATGACGTAACGAAGCCTTGTTTACTGAAATCACGTGACTTTCGCAGTAAACAAAGCCTTGTTTACTGAAATCACGTGACTTTTGCAGTTCCACTGCTAAGAACCACTGATTCAAAAAGGTTTCAAAGCTCCATGAAGCAGAGTTTCAGAATCGCCCATCACTACACTTACCTGCTTCCCAATGAGGTGTTGTGATTCCTGGATTCTACCATTTACTCCATGCCACACTGCTACAGACAAGATGTCAAGTCATTCACCTGCCATCTACTCCAGTCAAGTATCAGTTATCTTCTCTATACTCACCTTTATTGCCATTCCCCATCTCTAGTTCAATAAATACCTGTTTGGTTCAGTAACCTGTTTTTAGGTCAGCAGGATTTTGCCAAGACAGACAGGTTCCTGGATCAATATTTTGATTATCCTGAAACAATATTGTCTGAAAATTCAGTCCTATCCCTACCTCTAAACCTAACCCTACCAATGACCTATCTCTAAAATCAGAGGGAAATGATAGGTGAATAACACTGATGTAGAAGCAATTGACCCTGGTTGTAAGCCTAAACTTGACATAAACTCTAAACTGATTGGTTGATTGGAGAGAACATATTGCACTTGTAAAAATGTGTTTTTTTTTTTTTTGTTTTTTTTTTTATTGACAAGAAGTAACATACAAACTCTCGTAGGGGAAAGAGAATAAACAAATAATGTCAATATACACAAATATAACCCAAGCAGAAAACAACAAAAAAAAAAAAAAAAAAAAAAACACAAAAAACACAAAAAAAAACAAAAACAAAGAGGGGGAGCTACTTCAAAATACACAAGTCAAAGGCAAAATAAAATCCACATTTGGAGCGGCACACACACAAATAAGGACAGGGGAGATTAATCAAAACAATAGTTTCCTAGATATGTCACTTTACATTTTCCTTGCGATTTTACTAGATTTAATCTTTTTCAGTGAGGTACAAAACAATTTAAAATCATTTATAAACCAAACAAAAGAAGGCTTAGAACATCTCCACTTACTGCAATGAATATGATATTTACCCATAAGAATGATCATATTCACTAAATCTGATATTGATGAATCTATATTATCCATATAAAAGAGGATGTGTGGCAAGGTGAGAGTAGGGATATTATCAATCTTAAGTGACAGCCAATTATGTAACTCGGACCAGAAGCTATTAGACACCGGGCAAGAAAAAAACATGTGTTCCAGAGTCTCATCAGCCATCTCACAAAATACACAAGGGTCTACATCAAATTTAAATCTTTTTCTAAGAAAGTCAGCGACCGGGTATATCTTATAAATTATTTTAAAGTGAGTCTCTTTGACTTTTGGGGAAATGGGCCATTTAATGAATTTAAAATGTGATTTCTTTATGGACAATGCACCCATATTCAGAATCTGTACACACAATCCTCTGTTATAATCAAAAAACAATTTCGATTTCAAAGCATCATTGATATATTTATTATTACATTTATTGTCAACTAAAGTAAAATCATTAATAACTAAATTTGGTAAAGTTGGCAAGGGTCTTATTTTTGTATATAACAATGTGCTTTGAATTAACTGTAATACAGGTATGGGTATTGCTTTACAGATCTTATTGTATTCTCTATTTGTACAGTTTAACTTATATTTGTCTAAGAAAGATTTATATTCCAAGAAGTTACCATTATCATCTATAATATCATTCACAAACACAATACCCTTTTCATACCAATCATACCTGAACAATGATTTCCTATTGATTATAACGACCCTATTGTTCCATAAAGTGGATCCATGTGGAGAAAAGTTATGGGTGAATATCATTTTCCAATATTGGAGAATTTGTTTGTGGAAGTTTGATAATTTAACAGGAATTTTGGTCACCTCAAAATCACATTGCAAAAGAAAATCAAGCCCTCCTACTTTTTTAAATAAATGTCTAGGTATGTGAAACCACATCGAATCTGGTTGTGATAGAAATGTTTTCAACCAGTTAATCTTGAAGGTCCCAAACATTGATTCAAAGTCCAAGGCTTTGATACCACCCATATCATACTCTTTAACGAGCTGTGATTTCTTAATATAGTGAGTTTTATTTTTCCACAGGAATTGGAAAATAATTGAGTTGGCTTTCTTAACATTACCAGAAGAAACGTACAAGGAATGACATGGATAAATTACTTTGGAAATACCTTCTGTTTTAGATAGAGTAACTCTACCAAAGATAGTGAGGTCTCTGGTAAGCCAGCGGCTCAAAGATTTCTTCACATCTATTAATCGGTTAGAAAAATTAACATCTTCCCTTCTGATAGTATTTTTAGATAATACTATTCCTAGATATTTCACTTCAGTTTTAACCTCAATTGAAGAGATGATGGAATCCGTTGATGAGTGAATGGGAAGTAGCTCACATTTTTTAATATTGAGGGTTAATCCTGAAGCTTTAGAGAAAATCGAGATTGAATCAAGGGCAACATCAACCATTAATTTATTCCTTAAAAGGATTGCTGTGTCATCTGCAAATTGACTAATTTTAAATTCCTTATCAAATATTGAGATCCCATGCAAATGGGGGTTGTGATTAATGAGCATGATAAGTGATTGGGTGGCTAGAATAAACAGTTTGGGAGAAATCGGGCACCCTTGTCTAATACCGCGGAGCACCTCAAACCTAGGAGTCATACCAGGATTCAGAGACACAGAACTATATATGTCAGTATAAAACATCTTAATTATTTTACAAAATTTTTTTCCCAAAACCTAAAAAATCCAAGACTTCAAGTAAAAAGGCATGTTCAACAGTGTCAAATGCCTTATAAAAATCGAGAAATAAGATAAAGGCATCAGTATCAATGAGATCTCGATAGTCAAGCATGTCTAGTAGCAATCTGGTATGATTATGTATATTTCTACCCCTCATGAAAGCTGATTGACACTCATCAATAATATGTGATAATCCCTCATTCAGACGATTAGCATAGACAAGTGCCAATAATTTATAATCGTTACATAATAAGGTAATTGGTCTCCAATTATCCAATAAAAGATTATCTTTGTTAGGTTTGGGAATTAGAGTGATGAGACCATGTTTCATAGTGGGAGAAAGATTACCTTTTGAAATACAATCTAAATAGGCATTATAGAGCATTTCCCTGATATCACTCCAAAAGAAAGATAGAAACTCCACGGTTATCCCATCTATTCCAGGTGATTTCCCCTTAGACATCTGTCGAACTGCCAAGTCTAGCTCCTCAATTCTTAGCTCATCTTCCATAAGTTGTTTAAAATTATCATCCATTGTCTTTTTAAGACCCTGAATCTCATTTAAGAAAAAACTACAATCTTCTTTAGAAAAATGGGATTTATACAAATTACTATAAAAATCCTTGATTTTATCATTTACATCTTCTTGATTTTCAACAATAACATCATTGATATTTAACTTCCGAATTTTTTTCTTCGTCTGTCTTTGTTTTTCCAGACTGAAAAAATAGGACGAGTTTTTTTCCCCTTCTTCGATCCAACGAGCCCTGGAACGAATAAAAGCTCCCTTGGCCTTTTCCAGATATATATTGTCAAGCTGGGACTGTATATTGTTTAATTCAGTCTGCTGTTCAAGTGTCAAATCCTCTTTACAGCTCAGCGTATTAATGTGACTAATGATGTCCCTTTGTCTTATCCTTTTAAGTGTTGATGCTTGCTTACTTGTCCTAATAGCTATCTGTTTGACTTTGAACTTGAACCATTCCCATTTACTCAGAAAACACATTTCCAATTCACCTACTTCTTTAACCAGTTCTTTAATTACATTACGGAACTCAGTATCTTCCAAAAGGGTATTGTTAAATTTCCATATGGAGTTTATGTTATTCTCTCTTCCACTCGGAGAAAGTGTCAAAAATATTACACAATGATCAGTTAGGGGTGATGCTGAGATTTCACATCTATTTACCTCATTAACTAGATTGTCTGAGATTAACCAATAATCCAATCTTGAGCACTGGCCATTATTAGACGAGTTAAACCAGGTAAATTGTTTTCTGGTTGGGTTTTTCATTCTCCAATAATCTATTAGCTTGGCCTTTGTGATCAATTCAATTATTGCTTCATCAAATGTGTGGCAGTGTCTCTTTGATGGTAGTCGGTCTAACCAAAGATCAGGGGCCAGGTTGAAATCTCCCCCAATTATTACTCTATCCGTTGAAAAAAGCATTTTCCATTCTTCTAAGCACTTACTTAAGGATGAGAAGAGATTTTTGTTCTGTACTCTTTTGTTATACCCATACACACATAATAGAATGTAGTTTATACCATTCACTTCTGTTGCGACCATTAACCAATAGCCAGTAGGGTCACTTTTATGATCAATAATTTTCCCAGGAAATCTATTTAATAAAATCATAACTCCTGCCGAGTGTGACGTTCCATGACTGAAAAAAATAGTGTCTCCCCATTGCAATTTCCAAAATTTTATGTCAGCCTCAGCTGAGTGGGTTTCTTGCAAGAAAACACAATTAGCCCTTTGCTCCTTACAGAAAAGAAAAATAGCCTTATGTTTTACATTATCTTTCAACCCCCTAGCATTTAAAGAAATAAAGGATAACATTTAGGCTATAAGTAGATAACCTATAAACAATGCACAAAAGAGTGTAACGATGTGCAGGAATGAGTAATCATTAGTCCTTAACCTACATGCTTCGTGTTAACTACCCCTCTATACACTTAGAGGGAGTAAAAGAATACTACAAACCGAACAGCTATCATAGCAAATGTCTATTTAAATATGGAAACAACTTCGTTCTTGTATTTTTCTTAATTGTATTGTATTTTTCTAATTTTTGGAAGCCATACAACTATTGTTAGTAGACTACCATAACAAAAAATATCAAAGTATGAAATCACTTACACAGGTAAAACAAAGTAAACATTCTGCCATATGCTGGCGTGCAAAACTATTTGGAGTCATCATCAACGTATCATTAACCATGCTCCGTCATAACATATTTAGCCTCGGATGTTCAGTGATGCATTACAAAGTGCAGGTAGTATTGATACTTACATATCGGAACGTTTGTGTCAATCAAACAATAGAAACAATATTTCTCAGTCAAACGTGAGTGTAGGCTGGATTTCTGACAGCCATTCAAATGATACCAAAACAAGTGTTCAATGAGGGTCTACTCTCCGGTTATCGATCAGAGCGTATCCTTCCTTTAAGAACGCCCTTTTACCTGTCTTTCTGGCATCTTGGACCAGTGGCCACAGCTTTGCACGCGCCTCCCGGTCTTCTTTCGAGAAGTCTTCTTTGAAACGTATGTGCATGTCTCTACACACTCTCGCATCCTTCGACTTCTTCCAAACATCATCCCGCACCGTTCTCATCCCGAACTGAATGATGATTGCTCTCGGTGTGTTATTTGAGGTAGCGGCGTCGCCTTTTCTTCCCAGCCGGTGAACGGTGTCTACGGTGTCTCGCAGCCGCTCCACAGACATTGGAACAACTCTTGTCAGTATCCCGATGACAACTTCTCTCGTATCCTCGCCATCCTTTTCAGGGAGACCAATCATCCTCAGATTCCACCTTCTTTTGTATCGGGTTTGCTCTGCACATGCTTCTTTTAACAGGCTGTTTTCTCTCTGAAGGCCTCCTATTTTCTTCTGAAGCACGCAAATTTCTTCTCGGTTTTCTTTAGTTGCAGTTGTGTTGGCTTCAATACGTCTGTCGAAACTTTTCAAAAGTTCCGTCTGCTCGTCCATTTTTCTAGTCAGAGCTTGTACTGCATGTAGAATTGCAGCGCCAGTATTCGCATCCTCCATTTCACTTTGATGTCTGTGTCTCTGTTTCTTTGGATTCGGCTGTTTAATCGGTGTATGTTCTTTGTTAATTTTGTCTTCTTTGGATGAATGTTGCTCCGCTTCCATTTCTTCCTCAATGTCAATATCGTCACATGCCTCGTGAAGAGCAGCCAATTCGTAATTGTGGTCGGACATGATTCCAAATAACAAAGAAAAAGAACAAAAAAAAAAAAAAAACCCAGAATGCGATAATAGCTTTTTTTTGTCCTGTTCGACACTTAAATATCTGTTTAGTAGAGGGGTTGTCACACTAGTTCACATTTCAAGGACTAAAAGTACACTTTTTACCGGAGCCTGCAAAAATGCGACCACTCACTCCGCCATCTTGACTCCCCTCTAAAAAATGTGTTTTGATCCTTGGCATCTGTGTTCTTGTGTGGGTTGTATATGTGTGCAGGGATTGGTTGCTGATGGAGGAACCTAATTGGTGGATCTATTGATGTGCCGCTTTAAAAGGACACCGCTGTTGGAAGATGGCGAGCTCATTCTGGCCTTGTAGCATGGAGAGCTCCGGATTCCTCCTCCCGGCGACAGATCCCAAAACCTTCCTTTGATCATGCTTTGTGTAACGGCTTCATACTTTTGTTTGTGATGATTTAACCAGACTCTTACTTATGTTTTAGGAGCATAGGGGTGTCCTTTTTATTGGATTTAATTGGATTTTTACTTTGTTTGTCAAGTCAAGTCAAGTCATCCTCAAGTCATCCAACATTTGTGTTTTTTTTATTTAGGGACTTAAGTTTCTTTATAATTTTTGTTTCCACCTGATTAGGTTATTTATGCATGTTTTGTCTATTTTGTCAAAGTCTATTTTGTTTATTTATTTATTTTGTCCTTGAGGCACCCTGAAGCCATGGCTCCTTAATTTAATTACTTTTCATCCACCTTATTAAATTACATTTTGTATGGATCTTATGTTTTGTGTCTTTGGTGATCTGTCGGCTGGGACTGGATTCCTGTTTAACGTCTGAAAATTTCACGTCAATCCCTTCTCTTTAGAACTGGTCATAACACTGGTATTTCACAATATATATGCATGTGTGTCTATATATATATATATATATATATATATATATATATATATATATATATATATATATATATATATATATATATATATATATATATAATACACAAGCGAGCATTTGATAGGCTAGTTTGCAGTTTTGGTTAGTAAAGTTATGTAGTAAAGTAGTAAAGTTTTATGGCATTCTATAGGCAAAAAGCATAATTTTCCTAAGACCTAATTTTCCTAGCTATTGATTTTTTTTTTATTGTACAATTGTAGACGTTCTACCATCATCAGCCGGCAGGTCAGGTGCACACAATGCGTCGTGACTCGTGTCAATTTTTAACTCACTAGTGTAAGAAGACAGGAATTTTGACCACATAATCATTCTGTCGATTGTGGTGCACACCGATAATGAAAAGTGACAGTGCCCGGCAGGCTGTAGACTGTAGTTTTCTTATTCCCAGCAAAATAACAATACAACCTGTCTTTAAGAACGTCTTGATCGACTGTTTTACAACAACTCTCCTGGCCTCCCTCTCCTTCTTTTCATGGCGTTTCTGGTACTCTGATTTATCTTTTCTTATTCCCGACATTTTTCAGTCAGTTATTATTTTTACTCCTGCTTTTCCACCAGTTCATCGTTAACTTCAGGCAGCTGCCGCCTCAACTCTGATTGGTTCTGTTCACGAGCTGGAGTGGGACTTATTGTAATTGGGTCCATCTGATGTTTGTCATTGACTGAATAACTAATAAATACTTTAGATTGGACAAAACAAATTTTAGGGAGGTAAGAGAAGCAGATATTTGGAGAAAAAAATATATCAAATTTCATGTTTTTTCATTTAAATCTCAACTAATATAAACATTAGAATTATTTATACAACAGGGGCCTATATAGTATAACTGCTGGATTTTGTCACCACCTTTCACCCCACTAGCGACTAGCATGTGGATCAGGTACTTCCAGGGGCCATCTGAGAGGTTGTTATTGAATGGGAATGCTAACAGAGACAGTAGCTCTCTTCAGATATTATAAACCATATTGGTGCATACCCAGACATGCTGGATAATGAACAGCCGCCTCAGTTATGTTACAGAGCACGTTATGTGCTTCGCTCTGTTCAGATAGAAGTAACACTCTTGGCCCGTGGCGTTTACAATTTCCTATTTTCTGTTTCAGTGTGTGCAGTGGAACTGTGTTTGTGGGCTGCACATTCACTTTTAGCTAGTTTCTAACTTGAAATGACTTTGAAATAGTTGATTTTAGAATAAAATAACCTACAGCTGAGCCCAAAAGGGCTCAATGCCTCACAGCACTGGAGTGCAATCCCCTTTATCTATAGCAACTCAAGAGTTCCTATTTTAAAACACATCTAAATTCAAGGAAACCGATGCAAGGTGAAACACGGCTCATTTGAATTGTGGATGCGTCACTTTCAATATGCCTCTCCAGGTCTGGTTTAGCTGTATTTTGTGGGAAGATCAGCAAACCAGGAAACCATTTGTGTCAGTCTGATAAAGTGTCACAAGCATTTATGCTGAGGGTGGCTGATGTAGGCTGTGTACTCGCTCATTATTGTTGCGGATGCCCTTGGACCACAGGTTGTTGAAATTAAGCATGGCATCCCATAGAACCCAAGGTAAAATCTATCTCGCAGAGACCTGCATATCTCTTCTGCCATCTGAGGTGAACCCAAACCTGCAGACTCCTGACAGGTAGATCCTGACCCACGCAGCTGAAGGTGCAACGGGCAATTGAAGCAGCATCCATGCTGAGGCTGCTCAGTGAATACGTTTCTCTTCATTGCGGGAGACTCTGAGAGTAATGGGGCATGGTGGAGTCACGGCCCCATGGTGCCACAATGGGAGGGGGTCTTCAACTTAGAAGGGGAAACGTGGGTCTTCTGTTACTAAAGAAAAAGAATGACCTTAGTTAGCCACCTTGCTAGTGTCTTCATCCACATCTATCTTTTTAGACAGCATCTTAATACAAATGCCGAAACATCCATCTTAGAATTCCCAGATTGCCAATTTTATGCTGGTATTAGTTGATAGCTGAGAAAGTCTATTGACCAGCATTGTCTTTCTGGTGAAGCTGGTTAACCAATAAAGTGTTGCGTATTAAAGGCATAGTTCACCCAAAAATATAAATTCTGTCATAAATTAGAAGACTTTTGTTATGTTTTTACATGTTAGCATGTTGCCAGCATTTTCTAGCATGTTTTAGCACTATGGTGATTTAGCTTGATGCTATCATGATTTAACATGAAGTAAAACATTTTGTTGCTAGCATGATTTAGCACATTGATCAATTTTATAGCATGTTTAACATGTTTCTAGCATATTGTTAACATGCTTCTATCACATTTTAGTACATTACTAGTAGCCTATGATTTAGCATATTGCTACCATGTTTTAGCACGTTTAGCTTGATGATAGCATGTTTTTAGTCTGTTTCAACATGGTAGCCTACTAGCATGATTTAGCCTATCACTAGCCTATAGGACAGCATGACAAGTCAAAACTCTTGTCAGATATAGCTTGAACAGCCTACTCAATACTCACTTGATGTACATCAAATGAAGCATGCCTCTTCAGAAGGTAGCTTTTTTTTAAACTACTTTATTCATATGGTTTTATGATTTTTTTCTAATTAACTTTTTATGAACATACATTTTGGTTGAATGGACTTTCAAGGGAGGAACAGGAATCTCTCAGGTTTCATTCAATATATTTCCGTTTGAAATTGAGTAATTGATGACATAATTTTCACCTTTCGCAGAACTAACCTTAAACCTACAACCAACACTTAACATCAACATATCTTTATACTCTACTTAACATCTATTTAACATCTATTTTGGAAAAATGTGACCATATGTGTCCTATGTGTTTGTAATGTGTGAAAGGGTGTGTAAATGTATTGTAATGTTTAATGTTAAGCGACCTTGAGCTACGGAAAGACTTTATACTGTATCTCCCAAAAAGGTTCAACACATGTAATTAGTGGGTGAAATAGTGCATTTTCAATTAAATAAACTGTTTTAAGGATACTTCAGTCCTGAATAAAATATTATTCAAAATGACCTTTCCCTCGAACGTAAGGCATTCTGGGATAACCTAATCACAACATAACACGATGCTGCATACAAGACAGAGTTGTGTTGGGCAGTACAACTAAAGCTCAAAAATGTTTTGCTCATGACTGGTAATTTTGAATAATACTATATGCATTTTCATGACTTTATTACAGATGTCAAAGTCAGTTTATTGTCATTTATTCCTGTTCTGTATAAAAAACAAATTAAAGTGTTTGTCATGAAGCCACGGTATAGATGCTTACCAGTAGAATGCAGATGCTTCCTCAATTTACAATAATGCAGACAATACTGCATATGGACTGTCAGCACATAAATCCATGCATTATTTTTTATCACTGCAAATAAAATACAAATGTACCGGAATGAATTGCTTCTTTCAAATCTAAAAAAGGTTTTCATTATTCTGGCTTAACAAAACATCACACAAGACCGATAAAATTCCTCAAAAAACACATGGGAAACAAACACCTTTGATGATCTCATATCACAAAGGCTAAAAAGGACTGGAAGCCGTACATTCGGCTCTTTGAGGTTCTTATGTGGAAAGAAAATCACTCTCTGTTCACTTCATAGCTGGTGTGATTGTGCGAACAGAGAGCTTGGGAATGTATTTGAGTGTCTGTCGGCTCTTAAAACAGAGCTGTTTTTATGTTTTACGCACTGTGTGAATTCACATTATTTTCTGGATTTATTTATTTCTTTCAAAAGGCATTAATGCACAGTGACTTGAAATAAACATCTTCTATAATAAATGTTTTGAATTAAAATGTATTTTAAAAAATGGCAAGGTAGTGTAACTGTCCTGAGATAAATAATAAAAAAGTATCATTAAAAGGCTGAAAAAAAATCCTAAAGTTGTCATACATGGCCTAATCTTATTTTACAGTGTCCTTGTTACATATAATTGTAATTACTATAAATTGTGCATAATTACATGCAACTTACCCTAAACCAAACCTAATCCTAACATTATATAATCCGTTAATTAATATCACGTACTTAAAATGTATAATTACACTGTAACAAGGATGCCTTAAAATGTAAGGGACTTTGTCTATTTTTGACATTATGGTTACACAACTTAATGTCTTTTTAAATTAAATAATGGGTAACACTTTATTTTAAGGTGCTATTAATAAGCAGTAATTAACAGTTAATAAGACACTTATAAGACCTTATAAGATGCATATAAGATGCATATAAGCATTAACTACTTCATATAAGGGTTAATTAAAGCACAAGACGAACCCAGAGGGCAACTGAGCGGCCCCGGAGTGGTCTTGACCCAGCTGGACCCCAGGGGATGGAGTCTACACTCACCCTGGCTGTAACTGTCGTGAGGCTCGTCTGCGGCACGATTGAGTAGAGCGGGAAAAGTGAAACAAAGTGTCCTCAGAAGTTATATGAAGTAGTTAATGCTTATATGCATCTTATATGCATCTTATAAGGTCTTATAAGTGTCTTATTAACTGTTAATTACTGCTTATTAATAGCACCTTAAAATAAAGTGTTACCAAATAATTTAGAAAGTAAATCAAAACTTTTTTTTTTTTTCTCAAAATTGTATAAAACCATCATGTTCAACGTAAATCTAGTTCTAAACAAACATGCTTCTGAAAGAAAAAGAACTCAAATCCTGTCAAACTCAACTTTTATCAAGTTTAAAGTGTGAGAGCAGAAGAGTTTACTCACT